>PVJC01034678.1:0-18678 GCA_004026665.1 Murina feae | reverse complement strand
ATATATATATATATATATATATATATATATATATAATATATATTTTATTGATTTTTTTTACAGAGAGGCAGGGAGCAGGATAGAGAGTTAGAAACATTGATGAGAGAGAATCATCCATCAGCTGCCTCCTGCACACCCCCTAATGGGGATGTGCCCGCAACCAAGGTACATGCCCTTGACCGGAATCGAACCTGGGACCCTTCAGTCTGCAGGCCGACGCTCTATCCACTGAGTCAAACTGGTCAGGGCTCACCTATATATTTTTCCAAAGTTTTACAATTCCACTTTTCAAGTTTAGCTCTCTAAACATGCTTAAGTTTCTTTCTGATTATGGTGTCAAGCAGGGAACCAACTTTCCCCTGTATCAAGAACCAACTGATGTCTTTTTCTTTCCTATGTATCTACATCATTGCCTCCCTAACAGTATCAAGTAATCAAAAGGAGAGGGTCCTGATCTGGGCTATTCTGCTCTACTAGAGGCCTGGTGCATGAAATTTGTGCATGGAGGGAGGAGGGGTGTCTTCAGCCCAGCCTGCACCCTCTCCAATCTGGGACCTCTCGGACATCCCTCTCACAATCTGGGACCGCTGGTTCCTAACTGCCTGCTTGTCTACTTGATTGGCCCTAACTGCCTCTGCCTGCTAGTCTGATGCCCCTTATAGCTCCTCTGCCAGCCTGAATGCCCTAACTGCCCTTCCCTGCCAACCTGATTGCCCCTAACAGCCCTCCTTTGCTGGCCTGATCACCCCTAACTGCACTCCCCTGCTGGCCTGATTGCCCACAACCACCTCTGCACCTTGGCCCCCGCCACCATGGCTTTGTCTGGAAGGACGTCAAGAAGATGCCTGGTCTAATTAGCATATTACCCTTTTATTAGTATAGATTATTAGTATAGATTTGGTGTGTCTATCCTTATGCAAGTACACAACACACAGACTAAATTATTCTGTCAACTTATACAAAAGTAAGTAGAAATCATAATATTAGCTGCTTCTTAGAAACAAACAACAAAAAAGGAATATAGATATTAGAGGGAAAGAAAACACTTAACTGAAGACTAGTTACCTTTGTGAGGAGGTAAGGAAAAACTGGGAAAGAGTACAGGGGACCCGAGTTGTATTTGTAATATTATATTTCTTAAACTGGGGAGGGAGAACAGAGGACAATTTACAGTGTTTTTTAAAAACAATAATGAAAGTGATAATGTAGCTAATCTTAAAAATTTAAACAAAATTCAGGATCAGAACAAATTCTATTCTTTCTTTGGTACTTAAAATACACATTAATATTCAGAATGAGAACACACATGTAAGATTTTACAGTGCTCTCTGAAGCAAAGATCAGATTTCATTAGTAAGATCATAACTCTAATGTAGCACCTAGCACTGATGAATGAGTGAGTAGTAGGAACACAAATGAGAGGAAGCTCACCTAATTGCTATGATTGCACAAATTATCATTTAAAAATCCCTTCTCTGTAAGAAAGAAAATCAGGCCCAAGGTGGCAGTGAGCAAGATTCTACTTTGTTCCAAACATAATCATCAGTGATAAGGGTGATGATTCAGTCTGGGGAAGAGGCCACTCTTTAATTCAACTGGAACCTGGAGTGTGGACCCTGAATAAAACATCTCAGGTTATGCTAGGAGGGAAATGATACTTGCAAAACGCAACATGGGAGGCCCACAAGTCTGTACTCTGGTGATCTTAGGAAAGACTCCTTGAAATGAGTGTTCACCCAATAGATAAGTAGTTGAGGTGAAGACAGCTGACTACTAGGGAATCTGAGAAAATGTTAGGGTGATAGAACGTTCCATATCTTGATTATTATCATGCTTACACAACTGTTTACATCTAAAAAGTGATCAACAAATGACAAGTGGTGATGAGGATGTGGAGAAAAGTGAACTGCTGGTGGGAATGCAGACTAGTGCAGCCACTGTGAAAAACAGTATGGAGTTTCCTCAAAAAATTAAATATGGAACTGCCATTTGACTCAGTGATCCCACTTCTAGGAATATATCCTAAGAACCCCAAAATAGCCCTCACCAGTTTGGCTCAGTGGATAGAGCGTTGGCATGTGGACTGGAGGGTCCCGGGTTTGATTCCAGCAAGGGTACATGCCCTGGTTGCGGGCTTGATCCCTAGTGGGCTGCGTGCAGGAGGCAACCGATCAATGATTCTCATCACTGATTTCTATCTCTCTCTTCCTTTCCTTTCCCCTCTGAAATCAATAAAATATATTTAAAAAACCCAAAAAACAAAAAAAACACGAATCAGAAAGAATATATGCGCCCTCTGTTCATAGCAGTGCAATTAACAATAGCTACGATCTGGAAACAGCCCAGGTGTCCATCAGCAGATGAGTGGATAAAAAAAGGTATGGTAGATTTACATCATGGAATACTATGCAACAGTAAAAACGAAGGGTCTCTTACCCTTTGAAGCAGCATGGAGGGACCTGGAGAGTATTATGCTAAGTGAAATTAGTCAGCCAGAGAAAGACAAGTATCACATGATGTCATTCACACGTGGAATCTAATGACCAAAATAAACTGATGACAAAACAGATTCAGAGACACAGAAGTATGGAACAGGCTGTCAAATCTCAGAGGAAAGGCTGAGGTAGGTGGGTGGTGAAAAGAGATCAACTAAAGAACTTCTACGCATATATAGACATGGACAATAGTGTGATGAAGGCCTGGGGGGGGGTGGGGGAGGATTAGAAGGGGTCAATGGGGTAAAAAAGAGGACATATGTAATACCTTCAACAATAAAGATTTAAAAAAAAACAAAACACAAAACTATGATATGACAAAATAAGTCCAGAAGCATGGCTACATGGAACAGACTAAAAGAAGACAAAGGGTAGGAAGATGGGGGGGGGGGGGGAAGAAGGAGGGGATAGGAAGAGATTAACCAAAGAATTTGCATATATATATGCACAGCCCTTGGATACAGAAAGTAGTGTGGTGAAGGCCTGGGGTGGGTAGGGGCTGGGTGAAGGGGGACCAAGGGGAGAAAAATTGAGGACATCTGTAATATTGTCAACCATAAAAAAATAAAAAGGGTTTTACTATGTTATACTTTGTTAAAAACAAAAAATATTCATCCCATCTGAGACCCCACCTATTGATAAATTAGAACCCTTTAAATCTAGGAGGCTATGCCCAAGTCTTGGCATATTGAAAATCAGTTTATTTTAAAACAGAGTAAACTCTTATTTATATGAGTTCATGAAAAACGAGATAGTAAAACTGGGGGACAAAACTGTAAAACAACAAAGTAGAAGATACTATCATGCAAAAAAGCACTGCTTCAGATACAATATCTGGTTCTGATAAAATAAATGTTCTTACTGAGAGAAAAACTTGAAGTCATTGATGTTTTGCATAATTTAAGAATGGGTAATATACTAATAGCAGTACCATATATTCTGCTTCTACAATAAAGCAGAGGTTCTCAACCTTCCTAAGGCCGCGACCCTTTAATACAGTTCCTCATGTTGTGGTGACCCCCAACCATAAAATTATTTTCGTTGCTACTTCATAACTGTGATTTTTCTACTGTTATGAATTGTAATGTAAATATCTGATATGCAGGATGTATTTAAGCGACCCCTGTGAAAGGGTCGTTCAACCCCCAAAGGGGTTGCAACCCACAGGTTGAGAACCGCTGCAATAAAGGAGTTTAACAAGGATAAATAGAAAAAAAAGACATCCCCCCCAAACCAACAAATCATTACAGCTCCTCTTGACAAAAACATTTAGTAAGGCCCAGACAGAGATGTACTAGTAGTGTCCTTGCTCCATACTGCTCTGAGCCAAAGCCAATAAAGGACAAAGCAGGTCTCATTCTTGTACCTATTTTAAAGTTAAGGAGTGTCCCCAAAAGGTCATCAGCATATTTCTCCTCATATCCCACTGGCAAAAAACTATACCATCTGTCCGTTTCTAAACTAATCGCTAGCAGGTAAAGTAGAATTACTCTGCTTGGTTTAGACCAGAGATTCTCAACCGTGTTCACCCGTTAAGAGTCATGTGAGTTCTAAAATTCCTGATTCCTGAGCTCCATATTGAGATTCTTATTTAATTAGCTCCGAGCACTATTGTTAAATTCCTTAGGTGCTTTTGAATGCACAGACAGTGCTGAAAATGCTGAACAGACTACTAGGGGAAAGTACTGAATAAGCAATCAGGGTACCCGAGTCTTCACCTATTTCTGAGACCAGCATCCACTCTATGGTGGAACACAACCTGCATATTTATATGAACTAGCTCTGCCCCAATGATTTAACCAGTGGTCAATTCCTAAATGAAACCACCCAGATTCTTTCCCCCAAGAATCTGGATCATTAAAGTAATAAAACAGTGTTATATTTTCTTATGATGTAAGTTTTTCTTTATGGTAGATGAGTTATACAGTTAAATTACACAAATTTACTTACCTAAATTGCACCTAAGCTGAGGCTGAAGTCTGATAAAAATCTTACTTCTGACTTCATTCAGACAGGTCTCTATCTCTGCAAATACTGAAGTAAGTTTTGTAAAATCTCTATCTAAAAATAAAGTACAGAACATTATCAATTTCTCATCAACCTATATCTTTTCAAGAAAATTAAGACACTGCCAGGAATTTAAGTTTGTCAGGAACTAAATTTTGCATAGACAAAATGCAAAACACAAAAATTTCTTAATTCTTCCTCCCCTCTTTGTGGTATATTATATGTTTCCTCAAACATAATTCAAAGTAATGTAGCTCAAACAAATTAATTACAACTATATTATAAAAATAATTATTCTGTAAAAGAGTAATTCAAGATTAAAATATAAAAATACAATTAATTTAATATTTAAGTCAAAACTTAAACAAGAGTTGTTGCCCTCCTGTTACAATCAATCAATTGAAGAAAGATCACCGAGTCAGTATTGGGGTTCCTGTAATAACAGAAAACAGGAACAGAGAAAAGACAAAGAAAAAATGCTTGTGAAAAATTGAACTTTAAAAATTGTAAAATAAAAGCAATCTCAAAGAAAGTCAAATTGAAACAAAGTATTTCTTATCCAGATGCAACCGGTGTCATCTCAAGCTTCGTAATACTCACAGGGCACAATGCTCCCAGATCTCAAGGTAAAACAGAGGCTACCGACGGCATCTTTTCCACAAGCTGTGACACAAAACTCAACTTGAACCTCTTTACAAATTAAAGGGAAATAAAATACTACTACCAACCTTTAACTGCATCCAAGTGACTGGCGTGCAGAAGCTTACTAGCTTTATTATACTTTGTGAACAACTGCCAGAACAGAGATTCCTCTTTATGGCACAGGTCTGTCATCACTGCCTTTTTTACTACTTCCAAGTGCACCAATAGTGACAGGATACAGTCTAACCAACAGAGGGCATCAGAATTTTTCCACTGAACACATGAAGTCTGGCAAAATGGTATACATCTGTTCTCCAGTGGCATTTCCAGTTCAGATGGGCCTCCTTCATTGTGAGGAGCAGTCTCTCCGGTTCCAGAAACATCAACTGCAGTAGCATGTTCTTCAGTAGCCAAGTCAGTAACAGCAGCTTCCAAAATCTCATCCGGTCCCAAGAAATCAGCGGCCTTAACTGGGCTCTGCTGACCACTGTGCAGGGAGTCAGGTACGTCTGATGAGTCGGATGAGGTTTCCTCGTATGCTTCTCCATTATGTCTGCTGTTCAAAACTTGTTCACCATCAGTAACAATATAACTTTTATTCTTTTTGGAATTTGCTAAAGAAGGTGAATCTTTGTAGCCACTTTCCAAGAGCTTTCTTTTTTGAGGCTTATTTGGAGCAAGATGATCTTCCAAATCAGGAGAAATTAAGTTATTATATGATTTAGAGCCCAGAGGATAGATGCACTAGGAAGAAAAAATAAAATGATAAAAACTACAAAAATTCAAACAAGCTCAAATTTTACTTTACTGTTTCTAAGTCATGAAAAATATGTATAAAACTTTAGCATTAATTTGACATGAGAGGGTATATTAGCAATATAATTTGAAAGAACTAGGGATAAACAACTATTTAATTAAAAATTCGGTCCCCAAAAGAATAATTTTTCTTATTCTTAGGTTAAACTAATAAGGAAAATATGCATTCTTTGTCTCAATAAAAAGCTAATGTCAATTAAAAAAAAAAATAGTAACTTTAAAAATTTCAACAGTGTATTATGAGTGTTATTCTTTTTGGGACAGGTAAACTGAGTAACACTAAAAATTAGAAAAGTATTTTCAAATATAAGTTGCATGGAGTAATTTCTGTTTCTTAATTTTGAAACTGAATGTTAATCTGAGAGTAATAAGAACATCAATTTTACATCTTTATTGTGTTTAAGGGTCAAACTGGCTGATTTTAATGGCTTCATCAATTAACACAATTTCAGCCAAACAGCAACAGTGTAAACAAATCACTAAAATAACCAATGAATTTAAGTTTAAAAACTAGCAAAGTATTTTATTAGACAAACTAGAGGCCCAGTGCACGAAATTCGTGCATTGGGCAGCGGGGGGGGGAGGGGGGGGGCCTCAGCCCAGCCTCTTCAATCTGGGGCCCCTCAGGGACCACTGGCTCCTAACCGCTAGCCTGCCTGCCTGCCAGCCTGATCATCCCCTAACCACAGCCCAACTGCCCCCACTGCCCTCCCCAGCAGGCCTGATCACCCACAACTGCCCTCCCCCGCCAGCCATCTTGTGCAACCACATGGGAGCAGCCATCTTGTGGGAAGGTATGATGGTCCATTTGTGTATTACCTCTTTATTATATAGGACTAGAGGCCCGGTGCATGGAATTTATGCACGGGGGGGCGGGGGGGGGGCGATGATGGTTGTTCCTCAGCCCAGCCTGCACCCTCTCCAATCTGGGACCCCTTGAGGGATGTCTGACTGCCTGTTTAAGCCCAATCCCACCAAGCAGTTGGACATCCCTCTCACAATCCAGGACTGCTGGCTCCCAATCACTCACCTGCCTGCCTGCCTGCCTGATTGCCCCTAACTACTTCTGCCTGCCTGATCACCCCTAACCACTCCCCTGCCAGCCTGATCGACACCTAACTGCTCCCCTGCTGGCTCGGCAGCCCTCAACTGCCCTCTCCTGCTGGCCTGGTCACCTCCAACTGCCGTCCCCTGCAAGCCATCTTGTATCCACATGGAGGAGGCCATCTTGTGTGTTGGAGTGATGGTTAATTTGCATATTACCTCTTTATTATATAGGATGTTTCATATTTGACTGGTCCCAATCTGCTGGTCTTCCCCCCAATCTTCCTTTCCCCAAAGCCTTCTCCTCTTAGTAACTGTTAACTCAATTCTTCCCATCATTTAAACCAAAATTCTGGGAATCATCCATGATTTCTCCCTCTCCTATCATGTATCCCAACCTTTCAGCAATTCCTTTTGGGCTCCACTTTTAAACAAATACAGAATCCAATCATACCTCATCACCTTGGTCATACTTGGTCCCCCTGAAATACTGCACCTGCCTTCCAGCTGGTCCACCCTGCTTCAGGTCTTGCCCATGACCTATTATTTTCAACACAGCAGCCACTGTGATCCTTTTAACATGTAAGTCAGATTATCATCCAGCGATGTTAAAATGGCCTATAAGGACCTTACCTGGTCTAGCTGCCTCCCCATTATTTTTTAGACCCATCTCCTGTGACTGCTCATGTACTCGGATCCAGCTCTGGTGTTTCCTTGCAGTGGCACAAACACAGATAGGCAGCCTTATACCTGTGACTTCCCCTACCTATGAGACTCGTTCCTCTTCATCTCTTTCAGGTTTTTGCTCACATGTTACTTTCTCGAGAAAGAGTTCCTAGACCTATGAACGGGCCCTAGCTATTTAAAACTGAGATCTCCCATCCCCTGAAATTCAGTCCCTGTGGCTTTATTTTTCTCCACAGCACTTTTCTTCTTCTTTTTAAAAAATAATCCTCACCCAAGCCCAGCTGGCATGGCTCAGTGATGAGCATCACTGTTCCATTCCCAGTCAAGGCACATGCCCAGGTTGTGGGCTCAATCCCCAGTATGGAGCATGCAGGAGGCAGCCAATCAATGATTCTCTCATCATTGATGTTTTATATATATCTTTCTTTCTCTCTCTCTCTCCCTCTCCCTCCCTTTCTAAAATCAATAAAAATAATAAATAATCCTCGCCTGAGGATATGTTTATTTATTGATTTTAGAGAGAAAGAAAAGGAGGGAGAGGGAGAGAAAGAAACATCAACAACATGAGAAAGAAAACATGGACCAGCTGCCTCCCATACACATCCCAACCAGGGGATAAACCCACAACCTAGGTATGTGCCCTGACCAGAATTGACCCTGCAATCTTTTTGGTTTAAGGAATGACACTCCAACCAACTAAGCCGTCCAGCAGGAAGTTCTCTGGAGCACTTTTCAACAGTTCACACAAAAAATACATACTTTACTTATTTTCTTCCCCACTCTAGAACATAACTTCCTTGAGAGCAAGAAAATTCTGTTTTACTCACTGTATCCTAGCATATAAAACAATGCCAACTAGGTGATGCTCAAAAAAATATTTATCAAATAAATGCAAAAACAATTTATCCCTAATTATAAGAATGCCTGGGATTTTTTTTTCAAGTTGTATCCAGCAAAGTATCTATCACCAACAGTGTGACTTAATCTAGTATTTTCCAAAGTTGGCTAATCATTAGACTCACCCTTAAAAGATACAAAACTATGGAATTCTAGATCAATTCTACTTTATAAGCATCTGGGGACGAGACTCGGGAATTTTTAAAAAGCACTCCAGGTATTTCTGACTGCTAGCTTACCTGGAATAAAAGAATCTGAAATAGAAGGCTGTGTTCCAATCACAGCTCTGCCGCTTTATGGAGATCTTGAGTTCCTAAACTCTCTGCCCCTGTTTTCTTATTCACAAAATAGGAACACCTACCTTGCAAAGTTTTGAGAATTAAACGTGCATATAACAGTTTCAAAACTGTCAAATACAATAAAACGTAGAGTATTATGGAGTTTAACAAGTTCAAGCTGTACCACAGATATAAATTACAATTAATCCTAAAAGATATTTAGAACCTTAAGTACATACATGTAGAGATTAATAACTTTTTTAATAAGTCCCAAAGTTAATTAATCAAAGTGAAGAGAGATTAACTACTATATAGCAACAGCTAACAAGCCCCTACAAATGTTAAAAAAATAAATCTTGAAATGTATTTTTTCCTCTCACAAGTCTAATGACAGTAAAAACAAACATCTTCTTGCAATTCAGAAAACCAAGTGGTTTCCTAAAACAGAAAATATTTAAGAGTACTAGATAGATCTAGAAATTCTGATTATCTAAATATTAAAAATGTATAGTAGAAAAAGTATAAAATGGGCACAAATGTAAATATTGAAGAAAAAAAACAAAAGGCCAAACCTCAATACTATCTAAAATTAATACTACCCTAACTGGTTTGGTTCAGTAGATAGAACGTTGATTTGCAGACAGAAGGGTCCCGGGTTCGATTACAGTCAAGGATACATGTCAGGCTTGCGGGCTCGATCCCCAGTGGGGGGTGTGCAGGAGGCAGCTGATTAACGATTCTCTTTCATCATTGATGTTTCTATTTCTCTCCCTCTTTGAAATCAATAAAAATATATTTAAAAAATAATAAATAAATAAAATTAATACTCTAACATTAATATTTTAGCCCCAGCCGGCAAGGCTCAGTGGTTGAGCATCAGGCCTATGAACTAGGAGGTCACAGTTCGATTCCCGGTCAGGGCACAGCCCCAGGTTTCAGGTTCGATCCCCAGTGGGGGGTGTGCAGGAAGCAACTGATCAATAATTCTCTCTCTTCATTGATGTTTCTCTCTCTCCCCCACTCCCCTCCTCTCTGGAATCAATAAAAATAATTTAAAAAAAAAAGATAAAATACTTTACCTGTAGCTCCTCACACAAATAGACAGATTCCTGAAAACTAATTCGGTAAGTCTTTAAGGTTTTTAACTTTCCCTTCTCTCTACAAGCAGGGCAATACCCATCTGACAGGATGTTAGCAGAATCATAATTCTAAAAGAGAAATAAAGTAAATTAAAATATACACATTACTAGGTAATACCAAATTGCAAAATGTTAAGTGGAAAAGCAACCAGAAAAGAATTACAACTTCCACCCCTAAGTATCCTGGCATGATATTTTCAACATGGCAAATAAAAAAAATGCATACAGGCCTTAAATGTAGTTATTAATCCAAAAAGGATATATTTTTGTTTTAAATATTAAGTTTTAAGTGTTATAATGTTTTACTTGCAAGAAAAAAGGTAATGTTAATTGTAAGGGAAAATGCATGTTCCATATTTTCAAAGAACAGGAAACCATAAGGTCTGTATAATTTCTACTTTATATGTTAATAAAACACAGAGAGGTAAATACATTAAAACAATCTTTCGCCAATACTGTAAGATTTCCGTGGAAGATGATACAATTTATAAGTTAACTGATCAAATTAAAACCGAATTCAAGTCTCAAAAACAGGAGAGAAAAATACCAACTTTGCACTGAGGCAAAAAATAAATTGACTAACTTTTCCCAAATACCCCACTATGTGGGGTGAAGATACCCCTATATCAGTCCCTGGTCCAATCACTGGCAAACCATTTCCAGTCTTCGGGGAATCCATCATTTCGAGTCACTGGCTAATTTATGTCACTTGAAACATGTCAATATCACTAAGGATTTTTTTCAATGAATCCTGAAAAATAAAAGTCAATAGACAATTAAACAAAAATCCTATTTAACTAGAAATATGCTATTTTATAAGATGTATTAAGTATATTTTGAGAACTATATGTCCTAGGATAAACATATTATAAAGTTGTAATCTGGAAGTGAAAAGATATTTAACTACATTTATAAATGTAGACAGTTTGTGGGGAGAGGGAGATTGGCAACAGGACGGGTTTTCATAGACTCATTTGTAAGCAACTTTATTAAAACTTGTAACAGGGGTAACTATTTATTTAAAGCCAATTTTTATTGACTAGAATTTGAAAGCCTAAGTTTTCAGAGTCTATGTACAATTTGAAACAAATATGTCAGCACTACAGGTTGGAGCACCGTCCTGTACACAGAAAGGTTGTGGGTGTGATTCCTGGTCAGGGCACATACCTTGGTTGCAGGTTCCGTCTTGCAGTTTGGCGCCTTAAGAGGCAGCCGTCGATGTTTCTCTCTCACTTTGGTGTTTCTCTCTCTCTTTCTCTCTCTCCCTTCCTCTCTCTAAAATCAATTAAAACAAACAAAAAAAAAATCTTAGATCCATTGTGCCATTACTTGACAGGAACCAAAGAACCCCATACATTCCTAGCACTTTCAACCACCAAGAATACCTCACCAATTGAGAATAATGCCACTTTTTAAAAGTTGCCAACAACATACTATTTCATATTAAAGTAAATAATCTGTACCATAACAGAAAATATATACACTATTACAGTACAAATTACATGTATAACAAGCCTGTTTTAAGTGTTAGTCCTATGGCCTAGAATCACACTGAGGAAAGTAAAAATTATGAGACTGGGACTCAGCATAAGAAAAGTGATTGTTAAAAGTAGAGTTGATATGGACTTATAATACAGGGAAACCAGACACAGGAAACTTATAAGCAGAGCAATTCATCACTTAGTAGGGATGTTGTAAAATGATTTCAAGCAAAAGTCTTTCCCGAATCTAAGAATCTATGATTCCATAACAATCATCTCCTGAAAAATTGCAGTTCACGGGGTCACTTGAACAACTAGTTATGCACCTTAGCTGGGTGGTTCGGATGGTTGGAGTGTCATCCGATGGTGCACCAAAAGGTTGCAGGTTAGCTTCCTGATCAGGGCACATAACTGGGTTGTGGGTTCAACCCCAGGTCTGGGCAAGTGTGGGAGGCAACTGATTGTTGTTTCTTTCTCTCCCTCCTCCTCTCTAAAAATCAATAAAAATATTAGAAAAGAAAAAGAAAAACTAGTTATGCTATTCTGTTCCAACATATATACTTGGAAGCCAAGGAATAATTTTTAAAAATAAAAGGTTTTTAAAAGCCAGTGTTAGTAAATCACCATTTCCTATTCCTGAAGAAATAACCACAGGGCAAGATTTCTCAACTATGGCATTAGAGACATTTTGGACCAACTCATTCTTTGCTGTGAGGGCTGCCCTGTGCGCTGTACATAATGTTTAGCCGCATCTATGACCTCTACCTAGGAGACGCCAAAGGCCCTCACTTCTCAGTTGTGACAATCAAACATGTCTCCAGGCATTCCCAAATGTCTCTTGGGAGGCAAAAATGCCTTATCCAGAATCATTGACAAAAGGGTAAAAACGAGTTTGGTGCTAAATTGTCTGGTTTTTTTTAAGCTGCTCACAGACAATACCAATTTATTATCTTTGGGATGGTTCTATTTATAATCTGCTTACAAAAGGGAACTATATAGGAAAGAAACAAACTTCTATGGTTTCAGCGTGGCTAAAGGCATGGTTTACACCTGAAGATTTGGATTCAGCAATTTCTTTGTAAAATTGGTGGTTCTAAGAATTAAATGTACTAATACATGTAAAATGCTTAGCATCTGACACACAGTAAATTTTTACTATGTATCTGGTGCTAATTTTACACTTCATTCTGTAGAAAACAGGCAACCCATTTTGTATCATTCTCAAGAGAAAAATTGGTAATCTATGTATCTTGAGTAAATTGTTTTTATTGAAAATTTCCATTTGCTTGAGGGATCCAGAACATTTTTTCCACTGATTTTTGTAGGCTCTCTCTCAATTATAAAAGTGAAACAGGAGGAGCCTCCAATTCTAGTCCCCTGATCCCACCACCAACATTTCAAAGAAAAAAGCAGGTAGACTGGTGGTTGAAATCTTAATTATGCAGAACCCCCCCCGAAAGAAAATTCACTAAATACCAGAAGTGGGCTACTCAGGTCTTCCAAATACAATTTCTTTTGTCCTCCCTTAAAAACTAACGAGCTCCTCTCTCTTGTATATCATCTATATATTCTGGCATCTCCATCCTTCCAAACACATACACTAGAAAACTCTTTCGCTTCCCTCTTCACCCGGTATCAATCACTAAGGTCTGTAGACCGTTCTGTGGAAGCGTCTCAAATCCCCACCTCTCCCCAGCCCATCTACACTTCCCAGGCCATCCCTGCCACAGTCTGAGCTCGTCCCTGCCCCGCTTATCATCACCTCCTAACACCAGCCTGATTGTAACAGTGCAGTGTGAGCTAAAGGTAGCAGAATGACCTGAAATAAAGGTCACTGCATCGTGACCTCCCTGCCTCACCCTCTTCTATGCTTCGCCTCCAGCATCTTTTTTTTAACGCCTCCCTTTTCATTACTTCTCTGAGCCACTGATACTCCAGAAGCCCGAGTGTGGAACTACTAACAAAGTATGGGCCCAGGGAGTAGTGTCAAGTTGGGCCTGGGAATAGCGAAAAGGATGTAATTAAGTTTCATTCCCAGTCCAACGTGCAAAATGGAAAAACCCAGCGAACGTACTAATGTTCAAAGAGGAGCCTTATACCTATTGGCCCTCCAAGACCAAGTGGGCTCAGCACGTGAACCGTCAAAGGCGACGCCACCACGGACTTGAAACCGAGGCACAGGGTCGGCTACCAAACCCAGAATCCATGAATAAGAGATGGAGAGGACCCACGGAGGTCAGTTTCAACCCTCAACCTTGGAAACCCGAGGAGGCGCAGGGTTCCGTACACCCTCCCCATCTCCACGTTCCACGGGAAAGGGGAGAACAGCTCTGGTTTCTCTTCAGCATTTACCTCTCTGAGCCCAAGCGCACCTACACCTCTAACTCTACACCTTCCACCCTCCCGTCGGAACCTTGTCCCGGCCCCTCCACCCTCTGAGCGCGCACAAGGCCCCACAGATCAACCCAGTTCTGTCCCTTTTCCCCATTTGAGGCGCAGGGAACACTACTCCTTCTCCCTACCTGAGGCGGGTCCTCTTCTTCGCGCAGATTGGGGCCGAATTCCTGTTCCAAGGCACAGAGCAACGTCTGCCCTACGTTCAGCCTCAGCCAAACCCCTCCCCCACCGACCTCCCGCTAGGAAAGCAGCTTCCGGTTTCGGTCCGCCGCAAAAGAGTTCCCCTTCCGACTCTGCGTGGGGCCCGAAAGGATTAGGTCCGAAAGCGTGGCGGAAGGCGAGGGCCGCCGCACTTCCGTCCGGCCGCGGCCGAGGCTCAGCCCTACGCCCGGCCTCCGCTGCGGCAGTTTCAGCCGCGACGACGACGCGGGGCGGGTCCGGCGGCTGCAGAGCCCGCCCTCTGGGAATGGCTGGGTTGGGGGAGGCGCCGTATCTGGAAACTGCTGGAAAGCGCTCGAGTGGCGGAGGTGACGCCACTGGGGGTGGGGCGTGATTAAAACTAGTGCGCGGCCCGCAGCGGAGGGATTTCGCTCCAGAAAGAGAGCCGCACGTGTTTGGCTGCGGTCTGGCCCGCGAGACCCCGAGTCGGAAGCCGACGCGCCCTTGAGTGACCCGGTGGGCGGGCGAGGGGCGGGCGGAGGGTGCCGTGGAGGCTGTCAGCTGGTGCGTCCACGCGGCACCGCCATCTCGGCGACTGTGGGCCGCCGTGCTGCAGCCTCAGTGAGAGTCGAGCTGCCCGAGTGCGTGTTCATAAAGGTCACCGCACACGGAGCTGCCCCTCCCCCTCCCCCCAAACCCCCTCTCGGAGGCCAGGGCCTTTCCCGCCCGGGTTCTGGGCTGTGCCTCCTCCTGGCCTCCCTCCCAGACCTTCTCCCGGTAAGGGCAGGAGCACAGGGACTCTGTCCACGGCCGGTCCCAGCCAGTCAGCCTCGGGCCCGGCCCTGCCACGCGGACTGGTCTCCTGTCCGGTTCTAAGGGAAGAGGAAGGGCGGCCTGAGTTTCGGACGGCCTTCGGAGGAAGGCCGCGTGCTGGGCGCCGTGGCTCCGGGCGCTGGGTTCCAGCCCCGGAGTAACAATAGGCGGTGCCCGACCCGCTCTCCGCAGGCGCCCGCCGGCCGTGTGCGCTGTGGGTGTCGGAGGGATAAATCCAATCTCAAACTGGATGCCGTACTCGCTAGCGTTGTGGAATAATGCTCACCATTTCCGTAGGGTAGACAGGGGGAACGACTCCCGTATACCAAGAAGTTCTTCAGTAAAAAGCATTTCAGTTTTCGGTGCTTCTGAATGCAAATGGTCAAGAAATCCAGCAGGAAGTTTGTTTTGCTTATTCCAGACTGAAATATAGGCTGGTTAGTTTTTGTTCATCTTTCTGCGTTGTACAGGATTATTAATGTGTTGGTATACTATTACATTTAGCTAGTTAGGTGTTTTTTTTATGAATTATGAAAATATGAGCATGTTGTATTTCCTCCTGAACTAGTAGCTGAAGCTCAGGGTTTTTCTTGTTCACCATTGCCATTTTTTTGGAATGGAGTACACTTTTTTTTGTAATTAAGCACTTGCTGAGTAACTTCATAAATTGAACAAAATAATGTTAAAGTGTGGCTAAAATTGTAAGATTGAAAAGTCAACATTACCACACTCAATTATATCAAACTTTGTTTCCTGTAAGTTGATTTTTTTTTTTTTTACAGGAAAAAAATAGGTAATTGTAGCAAAACAAAATGAAAGTGGAGCTTGGATTGTGAAAAGAATCGAAGGGATTTTTAGTATTATGTTCCACAACTTCCCCCCTGTAAAAGGTAGAGAAAGTCACATAAGGCTTCATAAAATGAAAGGAAAGATACTAACATAGAACAATCAGAAGTCAACTACGGATTCATTTATATTAGAGGAAAGGTGTCATGTTAGAAACACACACACTCACTATATACATTTCTGCTTGCTCCTTACCGGTGTATTTCTATGTGTTACACTGGACCCCACAAGAGTCCAGATACCTTCCTAGGGTTAAAGCTCATTGCCTCTATATCTTTTCAGCAATGTGGGACAGAGTTTTATTCATTTATATTTAAAAAATAGCATGATCTAATCAAAGGCAGCTTTTGTTAAATTTATGACCAATGAGCAGCTCTAATAGGAATACAGTGTTGTACTTAGAATTTTCTTTTTTTCAGTTTTTGCCCCCTCTGCTGTGTTTGATTCCTTAATAACAAACAAGCCTTTGGCCGAACCTAGGATGTAAAAATTGCCTGCTTGTTGTAGTCTCATAAAAAAAAAAAAAAAAAAAAAAAAATGATGGTTTGAAGTGCCTAACCATATTTTCTTAGCAGCACCTTTGTGAGTACAGTCTATAATCTCTCACCTGATTCCAACATCAGAAGGCTTTGAGAAACCAAAACCCTTTTAAGTTTGGGGACAAAATTAATTTGGTAGCAAAATAAGACCTAAACAAAGAAGTTGTATATAGTCTTCATGTAATCACATGTTTTGTTGAAGAAATATGTTTGATTATGGGATGTAGCCCTTGGCCACTGGTATGTTAGGTGTTACATAATGATTTGTGTACCTTGTAACATTTTTAAAGTTCCAAGAAATTACTTACTTCTAAAACATATCCATACCCTAGGGTTTGATTAAGGAATACAAACCGATATTAATGTTTTGGGCAATACAATTGTGCTAGGCACTTGTATATTTAAAAAACTAAAACAGCATAATACAGTTTAGTTCTTTACCTCAGTGAATTCACTTGTGTTAGAAAGATAGAAAAAAGTACATTTAGCCTGGCTGGTGTTGCTCAGTAGTTGAGAGTTCACCTGTGAACCAGGAGATTGCAATTTGATTCCTAGTCAGGGCACAGGCCCAGGTTGTGGGCTCAATCCCCAGTGGAGGGCATGCAGGAGGTAGCCCACTGATGATTTTCTAGCTCATCATTGATGTTTTATCTCCCTCTCGGTGTCCCTTCCTCTCTGAAATCAATAAAAAAAAATTTTTTTAAAGAAAAAATACACTTTTCGTACTGTAATATGTTCGCTGATAGAGCTATGCACACCTTATTAGTGTAGCCATGTAGAAACTATACATAAGAAACTGGTAGTCCAAGAGTTTAAGATTATTTTGTACTTTAAACTCTAAAACTTAGATGGAACATGACAACCTGCTTTTTAGCCCAAATTTACCTGGCTCTGTTTTGCCCACATGAAATGAGAAGACAGTATGATAAAGAAGTATCCTAGAGTAGATATTGAATATCTAATTTTTATTCCTAACTCTTCTGCTCTGTGACCTTACACAAATCACATAATTTTCAAGGCCTTGGTTTATAGATCTATGAGAAGTTTGGGATAGATGGGTCTCTTAAGGAAGGTCCCTTATAATCCGGACATTCTGTCTGCAGGCATTTATTTCCCTTTAAACCAGCGCTTCTCAACCTGTGGTTCACGACCCCTTTGGCAGTTGAACCACCCTTTCACAGGGATCGCCTAAGACCATCCTGCATATCAGATATTTACATTATGATTCATAACAGCAGCAACATTACAGTTATGAAGTAGCAACGAAAATAATTTTATGGTTGGGTCACAACATGAGGAACTGTAAAGGGCCAGAAGGTTGAGAACCACTGCTTTAAACTATGCCTACGTATATATTGATTGTATTGATTTCAGAAAGGAAGAGGGAGGGAGGGAGAGAGAGAGAGAAACATCAGTGATGAGAAAGAAACATTGATTGGCTGCCTCCTGCACTCCCCCCACCCCCCCCCCACCAAGCCCACAACCTGGGCTTGTGCCCTGACCGGGGGTTGAACTGTGACCTCCTGGTTCATGGGTTGACACTCAACCACTGAGCCATGCCAGCCGGGCTATACCTACTTTTTATAAATGTTTCCCATTAAGAACATGATCCTATTTCATCTCAAAGTACTTACTTTTTTTTATTTTTTTTTAATATATTTTATTGATTTTTTTTTTTTTTACAGAGAGGAAGGGAGAGAGATAGAGTCAGAAACATTGATCAGAGAGAAACATCAATCAGCTGCCTCCTGCACACCCCCTACTGGGGATGTGCCCACAACCGAGGTACATGCCCTTGACCGGAATCGAACCTGGGATCTTTCAGTCTGCAGGCCGACGCTCTATCCACTGAGCCAAACCAGTCAGGGCTCAAAGTACTTTTCTTGCTGATCTAAATTTTGTGTTTCCTTTTGGATCAGGTAGTACTTCACATGTTCAAAATTCAAAAAGTAAAAAGAATATGCAGTTAAAAGTCTTTCTTCCACTCTGGTTCCTCAACTACCCAGTTCCTTGCCTAAGGAACACCTAATGCCAACAGTTGGTTATATAGTTTTCTCTCGAAAAAATTTATGTATATACAAGGGAATAAATACTATATATTTTTATTTCCCCCCCTTTTTTTACATAAATGGTACATATTGTACATAATTTAATTTTTCATTGATTTTAGAAGTTATGTCATTATATAAGACTAGGGGCCCGGTGCACAAAAATTTGTGCACTCGGGGTGGAGGGAGTCCCTCAGCCTGACCTGTGCCCTCTCACAGTCTGGGACCCCTCAGTGGATGTCCTATGATGGCCCCAGTCTGCCAGGCGCCTTTTGTGTGTGTGTGTGTGTATGTGTGTGTGTCATCACTGGGGACCTGCCCCCAGCCGCATCTGAGGCTCGGAGCAGTCCTCCTGTGTGTGTCTACCTGCTGGGGGCCTGCCCCCAGGCA
>PVJC01034677.1:0-18677 GCA_004026665.1 Murina feae | reverse complement strand
GTGCTCCCAGTGATCTCTATGCTCCTCTCCCTGTGCTCCCAGTGACCCCTGTGCTCCTCTCCCCAAGCTCCTCTCCCTGTGCTCCCAGTGATCTCTATGCTCCTCTCCCAGTGATCCCTGGGACTCCTTAGTTTGCAGTGCATCCCTCTAGTGTTCACATGGTGTCCTCCCTGTATGTCCATCGTCACGTGGCACTGTCCTCCTCTTTCCAGGACACCAGTCATATTGGATTAGGCCTTCCCTAACGACCTCATCTTACCATGTACATCTCCAAAGACCCTATTTCCAAATAAGATCCCATCACAGGTACTGGGGGTAGCACTTAAACATCTGGCAAAAGGACACCGTGCAACCCATTATACCCTCCTTCAGAGCCTTTTCAGACATTTCCCCTCGTCACTCCTCCATGGGATTTTAATGCCAGGGGTATGTTGTCTGTCTGTTAGCATACTGCATGCGTGTCTGCGCTTTAAATACTTAGCAAGTAGATATTTTGCCCTTCTAAGGACCCCTTTTCACCCCTTGTGAGGCAATGGGATGCGCAGGTTAGGACTGGTGATCAGGTGGGGAAACTGAGGCTCAAAGCTGTCAACTAAGTGGCCCGCAAACCATCAAAGAGCCAACAAACATCAGGTCTGGCAAGGACCCCAGGCTGGACGACAGGCCACCCTCTAACCCAGGGGGCCCTTCTGGGGAAATGGCTCCGTCCTCAAGTCTGACATTGCTTCCGACAGGAACCCGACAGGCTCCTGTTTCTGAGCAAGTTTAAGTGGGGATCTCTTTCAGGGACCACGTGTTTCTGTCCCTGGGACAAGATAAAGAGGCTTTTTCCCCCCTGCTTGGGACATTTGAAAGCAAATGGCCTTTCTCTGTGAGCTGACTGCTTGGATTTCTCATCTGCCTGAGATGATTTCATTAGGGAGTCATTTACTAGTCAATGGACTGAGCTTTGCGTGGAAATTGCTTTAGAATGCCTCACTGACAACTGTTTTATTATCCTAGATGGGCTTAAGCGATGTTAAAGATTCATACGTGAGAAAACAAGAGATCCCGTTCAGTTCGGAGCAGAAGTGGATGGCGGTAAAGTGCAGCCCCAAGAACGAGGTGAGTTTGCTTCTCGGCCCCTTTCCTCCACATCCCCCCACCCCCCAAATCAAGCAAATGCAGACATCGGGGAGAGAAGTTGGAGTTTCCATTGCTTCTGTGAGGTTCCAAATACATGACAATACAGTGCACAGCAATTAACTCTTCGACTATCTTGGGTCTTCTGAGGTTTTTAACTGAGCCAAACCAGCTAGCACCAAAAAAAATCTTTTTTAAAAAAACTACTTTTTATTGCCTTTTGCCTTTTCCTCCAACCACCCCCTTCTCCCCCGTTCTTTCTGGAATCTATCACGTCTTGCCCATGCTGAGATTTCTCATCTCCTTCAGGGCAGGGGCAGCTCTGCCAGCTGATGCCAGGTCTTGGATGGGCATGTCAATTTGGGTACTTCAAAGGGGTTATGAGTTTGTGAAAAATGTCTTAATACCTTCAAATGTGCCCCTGAAGGTGATTGTAATATAGTCTCATGAAAAAATTGTGGGCCCTGGCTGGGTGGCTCCAGTGCACCAAGAAGTTGCAGGTTTGATCCCCAGTTGGGGCACCTACAGGAAGCAATCGATGTTTCTCTCTCATCCGCGTGTCTTTTTCTCTCTCCCTCTCTCGTCCCCTCCCTCTCTCCCCCTCTCTCTAAAATCAATAAGCAGGTTCTTGAGTGAGGATTAAAAAATATGGAAATGTGACTTTAAAAGTAGAAGCTCTTTATAATTTGCCCCCCTTCTCTCCCTACCCATCCCCGACCTGAGGTAACTCCCCTTAACAGTCTTATTCTGAAATCCACATCCAGCCATCAGTCACACACCTAACACACAACACTGGCTGCGATATGAACAATTAAGGAAACATGCTGAGTGACATTAACACGGGGACTTAATGCAGGGTGGGGCGGAGGGGCTCGGAAATCAGCCCGTTCCCCTCATGGGCTGTGCAGCGTTCGGCGGTGTGGGTTTCCTGTAACTTACTTACCTAATCGCTCCTACACTGGAGAAGCTGACAGCCCCGGTAAGTCACCTGCCCGGCACATCTCTCTGTGGATGAGGTGACATCACCAAGAAGCACCGGCGACAGATTTTTTTTTTTCCCTTTTGTCCTTTTCAAGGAGCAGGAAGACATCTACTTCATGAAGGGGGCCTTCGAAGAAGTGGTTCGCTACTGTACCACGTACAACAACGGGGGCATCCCCCTGCCGCTGACGCCCCAGCAGAGGTCCTTGTGCCAGCAGGCAGAGAAGAGGATGGGGTCGCTTGGCCTGCGGGGTCAGTGCCTGTGGCCAGCCCTGGGCTTTGCGTTTGCATGTCACGTTGACTTTTCAGGCGCCTTGATGCAGGGTCCTCAGTCTGTGAGCCGATGGTCAGAGTGGCAGCAGGCAGTGGCCAGTGTGGAATGTGTAGGGGGCCACCCATTACTGCAGGGGCAGCTCAGTGTGAGGAGAGGCGGCACCTGCTCCTGAGTTTCCTGAGGTGAATGGGATGCCCTGGAAACAGCAATTGTCCCGCTGGGTCTTGCTCAGCATGTACTGTCGGGAAAGTCAAGGCGGATGTCTCACTCCTTGGCCAGTTCCAGGGCCTGCACCAGGGCCGGGGCCTCCCCCGTGGGCTGAGTGTTGAAAACCCCGTTTCCTGTGGCGTCATTTATCAGCCTGTCGGCTTTCAGAGAAAGTATTGAGAAACACCCCGGATGGAACGCGTGCATCCCTCGGGGAGATGAGCAGCTGGGGCTTGCCACTCTGGTTTCCCCCTTAGGAATACATTGTACGTTGCTAAGCTGCTTGCTGACAGGTGTGAGGGGAGGGATCTCGGCCTCGGAAAAGCGGGAACAGCACCTGTGTGGGGCACAGGGCAGCTGTCCTAGGGAGACGCAGCCCGAGGCCTCGGACCACAGCCCCTTCCTTTATCAGTCAGGGCCCCCCTCCCCCCAGCACTCACCCGGGAGCTGGGCCTGGCTTCTGCACCACTGAAACCGGAGTCCTCTCCCCCGAGAACGCACCTCTCCCCTAAGCTTTGGAGCTGCTATCCTGGCGCTGGGGGCAGACCAGGAGAACCCATAGGATTTCAGGCCTTGTCGCAGACCTGCTCCCGGCACTCTTGTTTGGGGGGTGGGGGTTACAGCACCCCTGGACAGAGGTTATTTGGGGCCAGGGAAGCGGTCTCTAGCATCTCTGGTTGGGGTGAGGCGCGCTGCCCTGTGCAGGCCTGTGACCACCGCACAGATCTCTGCCTCCCCTTAGGGAGTCCGGGAACTCGGTGCCCAAGCCCCTCACTGCCAGGAGGAGTGGCACCTAGTGGGGCCAGGGCTGACTGCGGCTAAAACAGGTCCCCTCGGCCCCGGTGACACCTCTGTGGGTCTGCTCTCTCCGCAGTGCTGGCCTTGGCTTCTGGGCCCGAACTGGGGCAGCTGACCTTTCTGGGTCTTGTGGGAATCATCGACCCTCCGCGGGTGGGCGTGAAGGACGCCGTGCAGGTCCTCTCCGAGTCCGGCGTGTCCGTGAAAATGATCACGGGGGATGCCCTGGAGACGGCCTTGGCGATAGGTAAGGGGTCCTCCCATTGGTCACTCCTCCGCAAGCCTGATCAGGAGAGCCCGCCTGCTCGGTGCTGAAAACAGAGTCTGAGCTTTCAGTTCCAGCATCTCACCTCCCAAGGCTGTTGTGTCTGAAACGTTGGCAGGTTCTCCAGAAGGGGAAAAACCCTCATGTATAATGAAAGCCTACTATGTGCCAGGGCTTTTCGTCCATGATCTTCGCCTTCACAGGCAGCATCGGTCCCACCCAGTGCATAGTTTCAGTCTGGCTCCTGCCCTCAGCTGTGAACTCTTAGCAAATCACTGAACCACTCTGACCCTCAGGCTCTTCATCAGCAGTGGGCTAGCTAGCCACCCTGCTCCCCTACTCTTCTTCTTACTGCTATAAGGGTTGTCACACCTCGTTTTTCTTGCTCCTCCATCTCGAGGCAGCCTGGCACCTTGGAGCCTGGTGGGTGGTAATGTTTCCAGTTACCACCTGCCAGCTCCATGACCCTGGGATAAGGGCCTTTGTTGTGGGCTAATTCTGTGGTAGGATTAGATCATGTCACATAGCAGCTGCCCAGCAAATGGTAGCCATCATGGGTTTATATTCGTGTTCTTCCGTGGCCAAGGCAGGGAGTGATGTCAGGTGGGTGGAGTGAGGGGTGAGGCCAGGGACCACAGCTGCAGGCCTGGAGCACGCCCTGAGCGCGGATGCCCCCCACCACGCAGGACAGAACATCGGCCTGTGCAACGGGAAGCTGAGTGCCATGTCCGGGGAGGAGGTGGAAAGCATGGAGCCGAGCAAGCTGGCTGACCATGTGGGGAAGGTAGGGCGCCCCGGGGGCTTGCTGGGAGTGTGGAAGGGGCTGTGTTTCCAGCTTCCCATTCACGGGCTCTGCTCTTTCACGCTCTATATTCAGGTGTCTGTCTTCTTCAGGACCAGCCCGAAGCACAAACTCAAAATCATAAAGGTAAGCTGTGAGGAGACGGGTCCTGCCTGTCTTGTCCTTGGGGCACAGCCCAGGGCAGCCATGGTGGTTCTGCTCCTCAGGATGGTGCAGGGCCTGAGCTGGCGGGAGGCTCGGCCATCCACCAGCATGGCCATCCACCTCCTTTGGGTCCAGGGCAGCTGCATCAGCGGTTGCCTTTTTCCAGCCTCTGGGGAGGGAAGAACTGACGGGGGGCCCTGCACCTCCTACACCAGGATCAGGGAGTGGGAGTTGGGTGATGCAAAGGGAAATATAAAGAGGCTAGCAGCCTTGGTTAATCGAGTGGACTCTGGCATATTCTTGTTAACTCCAGCCCTGGGAAGGAAGGGCTGTTCTCCCATTGTGCAGATGGAGAAACTGAGATTGAGAAGTTCAAGGATTGCCCACTTCCCAGTGTTAACCAGAAGTGACTCCATGCTTGGAACACCCTGGCACATAGTAGGCTTACATATGGAGCTGAGATTCAGATTCAGAAAAGCTGATGTCAGTGCCCTTCAGAGGTGTCTCAGCTGTCAGCCACAGTGTGAGAGACAGAGGGGCATGAGGGAAGGCTCTAGAAGGAGGGGCCTCAGGCTGCATGCCTCTA
Source organism: Murina feae (assembly GCA_004026665.1). NCBI lineage: Eukaryota > Metazoa > Chordata > Mammalia > Chiroptera > Vespertilionidae > Murina > Murina feae. The sequence continues at coordinate 13,498 of PVJC01034677.1, read as the reverse complement.
CTCGCCTCCTCTTTCCAAAGGCTTTGCAGGAGTCGGGGGCGGTTGTGGCCATGACGGGGGATGGGGTGAACGACGCAGTGGCCCTGAAGGCTGCGGACATTGGAATCGCCATGGGGAAGACGGGGACAGATGTCAGCAAAGAGGCTGCCAACATGATCCTGGTGGACGATGACTTCTCAGCCATCATGTAAGCTGCTCTTTAGGTGGTTTTTTTAGTGGCAAAAATGAGTGCGTTAACCAGCGGCTCCCTAGGATCTGCTGTGCTGTAGATATAAGGTGTCCTCAGGCCCAAACACCACTTAAAGCGGGGTCACGGGGGCCACCTGGGGTGACACATGTTGCAGACAGTGCAGCGGATGGGGGAGCTGCAGCACCTGTGCAAGGAAATCCTGGGTCACCCTCAGTGCCAACAGCAAGAGGCAGGAATACGACGTGGCCATTAGAAAACACGTTTTGGAGAACATTTTAATGACAGAGACATGCTTACTCTGTGGTGTTAAATGGTGTCGGTGTGGGAGAAATGAGTACGTTCAGGTTGAGTGTACTGCTGTGTTTGCATTGATACATACATTTCACGAACTGAAAAGAGATCGGACAGAAATGCCCGGATCAATAACACCGACAGGGATGGTAAAACACTCTTCTTAAACCCGATCTCACATATTATTGGAGTTTGATGTGATTGCCGACTTGACAGAAGGAATCGCCTTAGGAATTCTTAAAACAGCTCCTTTTGGTGAGAAGTATAGTTAATACATAGCTCTGCAGCTTTCCTTCCTTTGCAGATTTGTTAGTAACAAAAGGGAGGATTGGACAGTTTTCTGCTACATTAGTGACCCAGGACTTTCACATGCAAAGAACTCATCTGAAATACAGCAAGCGATGAACCCAGTTCTCTCTTCTTGCTGCCCCGGACCTAACTATTGGTTCTAACTGGTTTCGCTGTGCCCCTGGTCAGGGCGAGTCAGAGGTGCAGTAGGCCCTTCAGGAGTCCTGGCTGAGGGCTCAGGTCCCGGGATCACATGACACAGTAACTCAGTCTTCAGAGAGGAGGGAGATCGTGGCGCAGGAACCTGTCCCAAGCTGCTGATGGTACCTGTTGGGACATCATCAGTCTCTACCAGTGTCCCCCCAAGAATGCCAGCCAGGAGACACGGGAAGGGGGTTCCAGGCATGCAGTCACCTCTGGCTGACACCATCACTGCTTTTAGCAGCCGACAGCGCGGCTGAACCTCTTCACCAGGCCGTCCTTGTGAACCAGTGCTTCCCCTCTCTTGCAGGAGCGCAGTGGAGGAAGGCAAGGGCATTTTCCATAACATCAAAAACTTCGTCCGATTCCAGCTGAGCACGTAAGTTGAGGCCGGCCTCTCCCAGTGCTGCGTCTGCGCGGCGAGCTCTGTTGACCGTGCCCCGTTCTGCCGCTTGTGCCCCACAGGAGCATCGCAGCCTTGAGCCTCATCGCTCTGTCCACCATGTGCAACCTGCCCAACCCCCTCAACGCCATGCAGATCCTGTGGATCAACATCATCATGGATGGGCCGCCCGCACAGAGGTGAGGCACCGGGCGGCCGGGACCACCGCACCCTTCTGCCAGCCTCCACTGACGGCACCCTTACTCTGTGCAGGGGCTAGGGGTGGGCAAACACGGTCACTGGCCATAGGAAACCCTGGAAAACTTAAGTGTGGTGCACTGGGCACAGGGGGAAGCGCAGGGGGTGATGGACATTCTGCCTGGAATGCCCTCCCTGGGCTAGCTGCATGGCCCTGTCCTTCGGGTCACCACCTCGAGAAGTCCTCCCTGATTACTCTACAGCATCCTCCACTTAGTCACCTTACCCTGCTTTATTTTTCCCGACAGGAAAATGCGTATCTCCTTGCTTACCTGATTATATATGACCCATGTCCCCAGAATGTCAGCTTCATGGAGGCAAGGGTTCTTTTGTTCCCTGCGGTAGCCCCAGCTCCTGCAGTGGTGCTTGGCACGGAGCAGGAGCTAGGGAAATTAGTGGCCGGATGAATGAGAAAGGAGAGTTAGGCCAGCCCAATGGTGCAGGAGGAAGAACGAGCTTTGGAGTCAGGATGACCAAAGCAAACAAGGCACTTCGCTGTGCTTGAGCACACAGTGGGCGTGTTTCAGATGGAGCTGATTTCCTGTTACTAGAATTAATAGAATCACCACCACTGCCAGCTGCTGAGGAAAGAGGGCTGTACTTTGTCATCGCCTCACATCCCCAAAGTAGAGGCTCCCCCTTCTACACACTCCTCCTGAGCACAGGGCTGGGACCTCAGCCATACCTGCACACAGTGGGGCCTCACCCAGCCTGTTCTCTCCTCGGTGCCCCCCACCACCTACCAGTTTCGGAATGGGCCGAGGCAGGTGTCCCTCAGTCGATGGGGAGTTCTGTGGTGGGCAGGGCCAGCTGGGATGGGGCCAGGCCCAGCTCTGGCTGGGTCCCCTTGTGGTGGAAATTGAGCAGAAACATGACTAAGCGTCGGTCTAAGATCAAGGTGTGTGTGCGTGTGCAGGTGCGGGGGTGACAGGTGGAGGAGGGCAAGCTGCCCTGAGTCCAGGCTCTGGGGGTCTCCACAGATGGCGCTAAAGGACTGGGTGGTTAGAAAGGTCAGAAGATGGGTAGGGCAGGCTTCCAGCGAGAACATGGAGGATCCCATGAGACCGGGAACACCCCTGGCTCATACAGGACAACATGGTGGTCTTTGCCATCCCCCTGTCCTGGCTGAGCACATCTATGCTTCAGGTTCCTTTTTCGGTGGTTTATTCCAACGTTTCCCGTTTTGTCCCGAGCAGCTTGGGCGTAGAGCCGGTGGACAGAGACACCCTCCGGCAGCCGCCGAGGAAGGTCAAAGACATGATCCTCAGCAGAGCCCTCATCCTGAAGATCCTGCTGTCGGCCTCTGTCATCATCAGCGGGACCCTCTTCATCTTCTGGAAAGAGGTGAGGACAGTGCTCACGGGCGCCCCTCAGTGCCTGGTGGCTAACGCGGGGCTGGGCGTGTGCGAAGCAGGTAGACAGTCCCTGCTGTGGAGGGTGGAGGATGGGGGGCGAGGAGCTGACTTTGCAGAGGTGGAAAGAGGCAGGAGGGATGTGAGGCCTCAGAGCCAGAGAAAGAATTCAGACTTTTCTAAGTGGGACACAGGCCTCTACTCACTGCGGTCACCAGGAAACGATCTGAAATCTGAAAGAAACACCTGCTGCAGGGTCTTGTCATGGCCTGCAGGTTCAGGAGGCCCCTCCCCAGGCATCCAGGGAGCTAGATGGAGCCAGGCAGGTGGCCCACACAGACCCTTCACCCCAATCACCCATGTGCGGGGGAAGCCGGATGGGACACTGGACCCCCACCGACCGCCATGTCCTTGGCCTGGTGGAGGGAGAGACGCAAACCTTCCTATTGGAACACAGTTGCTCTCAGCAGGGGGCCCCACAGGGCATCAGCACCCAGGACCTTGGGGGGGGGGATGCAGATTCTCAGGCCCCCAAGTTGCCCCATTTGGACAGTGTCCCCCCAGGGGAGGGGGGTGAACCTCTGGTTCAGCGGAGGGTCTCGAAGGAATGGTGACAGGCGCCTGTGCCAGAGAGGGTTCATGGCCGCCTGTGTCAGAGGGAAGCTCTGGAGCACGGCCAGCTCCTCTCACCCTGGCTCCCCCACCGTCCATCAGCCGGGGGACCTGAGACAGGTCCCAGCGTTGCCAGTGAAGGGAGGGGCCTGTGGCTTTGTCCACTCAGCCTCCCAGGCCTCAGTTCTCCATGGGTTCGGGGTCCTTCTGCCTTGCTTGGAGGAAGTGACCTCCGGCACAATGGATGTCTCTGTGGCAGTGTCACCTGCTGGAGGAAGGGACGTTCCCTTTACTTAGGAGAGGTCCCCCCACAGCGTGCAATTCCGGAGCAAAGGCTCACGGCCCCTCCCAGGTGCTGACAGCGAGGCCAGGCCCTGGGGTGGCCCAAGGACATGCTTCTGGGCTGCACCAGCGGACCCAGGACTGAAGGGAGGTTTCGACCCGTTTCCAGTCCCTCTCACGTGCTGTGGCCTGAATCGCGAGGTGGTTACAGGTGCTCTGGCCCGGCTCGCGATGGATGCCGAGTTCAGGGCAGGGGCTGCCTCACCTCCCCCGCGCACTTGTGTTCCAGATCCCCGAGGACAAGGCGAGCACCCCGCGCACCACGACCATGACCTTCACCTGTTTTGTGTTCTTTGACCTCTTCAATGCCCTGACTTGTCGCTCTCAGGTGAGACCTGCTGCCTCTCGGCTTCCTCCCGGAGGAGCTGAACCGTGTTCTCCGAGAGATGGGTCCCTGCCCGCTTCCCTCGGGGGCTCTGGGACTCGGGCATCCTTGTCTGAGACGGGGTGTGTGTCTTCCCCGCAGACCAAGCTGATCTTCGAGATCGGCTTCCTCCGGAACCACATGTTCCTGTACTCGGTGCTCGGGTCCCTCCTGGGGCAGCTGGCCGTGATTTACGTCCCACCCCTGCAGAAGGTCTTCCAGACGGAGAACCTGGGGGCGCTGGGTGAGTAGGAGGGGACCTGAGGGCGGGATCACCAGAGACCATGGCGACCAGACAGGTACCTGCACTGGGTAGGGGGGCCGCTGCTGGGGGCAGGAACAACCCAGGGAACGGCAGCAAGCAGGTGCCTCTGTCAGGAGGACCGCCCAGGGCAGAAGGGGACTTGCACCTCGTCCCCTCCCTGCCCCCTGTGCAAGGAGGCTCAGAGCAGATGGCAGGTGCAGCGACAGTCTGGGCTCAGCCTGTGACATGCTGTGTACTCCAGCAGAGGAGTGACCTGGACACCCACTTACCTGAGTACAGGGAGTTGGCCACCAGTAGGGACAGCATTGCTGAAAGGGACAGGACTTCATGACCCTCTCTCTGCAGCGCACACATTCCCCGTGCGGAGCCCCAGGGCTCCCCCCATCCTCGCTAGACCTCCCCAGACCCTCCTTCTCTCTTGAGAAGCTGCCAGGGGTGGCTTGGCCTCCTTTGCCTGCAGCTGTGATGACTGAGCAGAAGTGGGAGGAGGGCCGGGTCCTGACGGGGAGGAAGTCCTTAGAGAGAGACCATGACCACAGCGACTTGGAGGGAGCAGGGCACATACCACCCCCTTCCTGCCTCCACCCTTTCTTCTCGCCCAAGCTTTCCACCCACCCCAGGGCAGGCAGGTGAGGCAGCCCCCAGGCAGAGCACGGGGTCTGAGGCAAGACTGGGGAAATCAGCTCTTTCTTCCCCAAATCTAAAAAGCAGTGTCCTCCTAGGTCTCCTATGGACACAAAATAAGACCCGCCCCCCAAATGTTTATGGATGTTTCCATCCACTGGGAATGAAGCCAGCTCACCAGCTCTGAAGGCAGCACCGTGACTAGGCACCATTTGTCCCAAATCGTTGACAACAGGGAGCAGGGATGGTTCTGAGCAGTAACATACAGTGGGGTCCAGGGGGTGGGGGTCTAAGAACCCACAGAACAAACCCAGGTGGGCTGAGCCAGAAGTGATGGTTACGGGGCAGCTGCCCTGGGCGACCTGCCCTCGGCCCCGCCCCTCTGCCCCTTGCCCTGAACCCCCTAGAAAGGCTACAGGTCCTCGCGGAGCTGCTCAGGGACGTGGAAGGGCTTGTCTCGGCTCCTGGCCCCCTTGCCTGTCTCTCCAGTTAGAACGAGGTGTAGGGAGCAGCTCCGCAGTGAGGGGTCCGGAGAGCTGCATGGGAGACCCGCAGCCACCCCCGTGCTGGGCACTGCCCAACGCTGGGGGCAGAGCCCTGGGCAGAGCCGACCCTTTTCTCTCCTCACCTTTTCAGACTTGTTGCTCTTAACCGGGTTGGCCTCATCCGTGTTCGTCTTGTCAGAGCTCCTCAAACTCTGTGAGAAACTCTGCTCCACGGCCAGGAAAGCCCAGGTCCACCAGGAAGCTGTGTTGTGGAGCCCGACCACGTAGGAGCCCAGATAAGCTATGTTTTTATGGGACTGCGCCCCTCCCCCGGGCCCTCTTCAGAGAAGGGGTGCTTCTAGGACACGCAGCAGGAGGTGAGCTCTCCCGGAGGCCAGCAGGTGCATCCGCATGCCCCTCGGGCTCTGGGACGGACTGTGAGGAAGCTGCACAGAAACACCTCGCTATTTATTAAATCACAATGATTTTTATAACCCACGTCTGCCTGTGTCCTTGTGCGGGAGCTCAGTGCGTGCAGCCCTCGCCTGAGGAACGCACAGGTGCCTGCAGGGTGGGGCGGGCTGGGACAGCATGGGCTTCTGCTCCTGGCCCTGCTGGCTGAGGGCCCTGCCAGGGCCATCTCCTCCTCCAGCAGATTGGGGGGGGGGCCGAGGGGGGCTTTGGGTGTTTCTGTTGAGCGCTAGGCCAGGAGCCTGTTATTACTTTGACGGATTGAATTAGCGTTTTTCCTACAAGGGGCCAGGCTGGCAGCTCCCGGCCTGTGCGCGTTACTGCGTATGTGTGAGTCTCATCCCGAGTGGCCTGCGGGAAGGCCCAGCTTTTAAAAGGAACAGTAAGCAGCCCTTCCCTCCAGAACCAGGAACTGGAACACTGCCTGCCTAGTTCAGTGAGGCTCATCACCCACTGCCCAGAGACTTTTAACACATGCCTGCCCTTCCTTCCAGCTAAAACAATTTTGAAAAAGAGGAAGGAAGTTGGAAGAAATATGTTTCCTAATTTTAAGGTTTACTATATAGGTACAGTAATTAAGACACTGTAATACTGGCAAAGTGATAAACACATAGATCAATGGAACATAACAGGGTCCAGAAATAGCCCCACACAAGTAAAGCCATTGGTTTCCGACAAAATCCAGAAGGAATACACTAGAGAAAAGATAATGTCAACAAATAGTATTGAAACTGGGCATTCCTTGACTTAAAACCTACAAAAATTAAATCATAATGAGCCATAGACCAAAACTGTAAAAAACGTAAGAGAAAATCTTTGGGATCCAGGGTTAACCAAAGAGTTTGTAGACCTGACACCAAAAGCACCATTCCTGAAAAAATTTGATAATTTCACCAAAATTAAAAAGTTTTACTCATGAAAGTTACTATTAATCAAATAAAAAACAGGCTAGAAGGAAAATATTTTCAAATCATATATCCAACGATAGATGAGATCCAGAGTGTTTTTAAAAACTCAAAATTTTAACACTTAAAAATTTTTGGAAATTTACAAAAGTCTTAACTGAGTCTTCACCCAAGAGGACATACAGATGGTAAGTACATGAAAAGATGTTCCCCATCATTAGCCAGTAGGAAAATGCAACCTTGACACACAATGAGATACACTATACACCTATTACAATGGCTAAACTAAAAAAATACACTACTAAGTGCTAACAAGGATATAGAACAACTAGAATCTTAAATATTGCTGGTGAGGATGTAAATGCTACAGCCACTGTAGAGAACAGTTTGGCGAAGTCCTGTAAAGTTAAATGTAAACTTACTACAATGACTCAGCAATCTTACTCCCAGGTACTGATTCTAGAGAAGAGTTCTGTTCATATAAATATCTGTACATCACTATTAATGGCAAATGTTTCTCTGTTGCTTCCCTTCCTTTCTTCCCTTCCAGTATCGCTTAAGAAGAAAAAAAAATTATAGCCCTAGCTGGTTAGGCTCAATGGATAGAGCGTTGGCCTACAGATTGAGGGGTCCCAGGTTCAATTTCAGTCAAGGGCACATGTCAGGGGGGGCATGCAGGAGGCAGCCAATCGGTGATTCTTTCTCATCACTGATGTTTCTATCTCTCTTCTCTCTTCTTCTTTATGAAATCAATATTTTTAAAAAATTATATTTCTATAATTTCTATATTCTATAATTATAGGATGTTTCATATTCTTGGGTGAGGATTAGCCAAAAAAAAATAAAGATTAGGAGAATAAGGGAAACCTGAAGGAGTCTGGGGGAGGGGAGTGATTGTAGCGGTAGTTAAACAAATCTAGACCTGTACTAAAATCCCATAGAAATTGAGTTTATGCAATACTGCTAAACAAAGCAGAACTCAAAGAAAGAGTAATAGCTCTATATACTCATTTACTTTCATTCTTCTTATTTAACAGTTTAACAGTCAACTCTAAAAAACTGACAAAAATAAACGTTAAGGAGGAAATAATATGAAAGCAAAATTAATTTTTTAAATTGGTAGAACAATCTAAGAAAAATGAAAGAAAAACAAGAGACGAAACACACAAAAGATTTCAAATATTTTAGTCAATTCTATAAAAATTAATTTGAAGATTTAAATAAAATGGAAATATAAAAATTATCAAAATTGATCTCGATATTTAAAACAACCCAGATGATAAAAAAAAAAATAGACAAGGTCATCAAGAGTTAACCCTGTCCTCCCTCACCCACCAAATCAAAATGTACCGGATGAATTTTACCCAAACTTTAAGAAACTCCTTTCATTTACATTTTCTAGAACCTGGAAAAGGGAAACGTTCTAAATTATTTATATAAAAACCAGCATAACTTTAAAACTAAAGCATGGTTTACATAAAATCTGACCAAAATAAAACAAAAAACTACAGACCAACTCATTTATACACATTGCTACAAAAGTACCAAACACGGACCAACTGAATTAACACATTGGAAAAGTGAGTTAAAATACAAAGATAGCTCAAGATTTCAAACCCTATTCTTTATTAATAACTCTGAAAAAGAAAACCATGGATGCTAAAAAAACAAACAAAAACAAAACAAAACAAAAAAAACCTGAAAAAAACTCAATATCTCTTAATTAGAAACTCTTTAATATAAATACAAATAATTGCTTCCTTTATATGAAATGTCTCAAAAAAGCCAGCATCATGCTTAATGATAGAAAACTAAATGTATTTCCATTAAAATGAGAAATCAGAAGGATGTATCATTACTTTTAAAGTTCTCAAAACATTTGCTGATACACTTAATCAAGAGAAAGGAATAAAAGGTCTAGATTACAGAAGAGTAGGGAAATTATCCTTATTTCCAGGTATGCAATCATAATGCCTGCAATCACACACTGTATACCTTAAACCTTCACAATGTCCTGTGTAAATAATATCTCAGTAAAGCTGGGGGGGGGGGGAATAGAAGTCTTGGGCCCTATCCCATTTGGCTCAGTGGACAGAGTGTCGATCTGCAGACCAAAGGGTCCCAGGTTCAATTCTGGTCAAGAGCACTTACCTCGGTTGCAGGCTCCTCCCTGGTCGGGGCGCACGCAGGAAGCAACCAATTGATGTGTTTCTCTCACATCGATGTTTCTCTCTGTGTCTTTCCCTCTCTCTTCCACTCTCTCTAAAAATCAATGAACAAATATCCTCGGGTGAGCATTAAAAAAAGAAAAGAAATCTTGCAAGCCAAAACACAACAGTAAGACATCTTTAAAGTGGTTGGGGAAAAAACATACCAAAATATCTTCCAAAAAAAGCAAAACAAAAACAATCCTTCAGAAACAAAGGCAAAATAAAGATTTCAAACAAGAAAAAATCATAATACCTGTAAACTCCAAAGGAAGTCATAGTCAATCAAAAACAATGAACAGCCCTGATCAGGCGGCTCAGTTGGTGGTGTGTCAACCTGTACTTCAGAGGGTTGTTGGTTCAATTCCTGGTCAGGGCACATACCTAGGTTGTGGTTCGATTCCTGGTTGGAGCACATACGGAGACAATGTGATGGTTGTTTCTCTCTCCCTCTGCTTCCCTCTCTCTCTAAAAATCAATAAACATCCTCAGGTAAGGATGAAAAACAAAACAAAACAAAACAAAACCAACAACAACAATGAAAAGCAGTGCTTCTCCATGTGAGGCACCAGGAACAGAAGCATCAGCATGACCTGGGAATCTTATTGGAAATACAAATTCTTTGGGTCCCTCCTTTGGAGACCTGCTGAGTCCAATGCTAGGGGTGGAACTCACCATCTGCATTTGAAGAAGCCCTCGATGACTCTGCTGCAGGCTCCCGCTTGAGAACCACTGGATAAAAGCGTGGTAACTGGGTACAAAACTATGTGGGAAAATTAAGAACTTTTCTATCTTCAAATAATCAACTTAGGAAAAATAAATCCCCTTACAGTGCCAGCAATGACAACAAAACTTTATGTAGCAAACTTAGATATTCCTGTTCTTGGATAGCAAGAATCATACATTTTTAGCCAAGTGTCAGTTCTGCCTACAGCAATCTATATTTAATGCTATCTCAAAAAGGTGCTATCAGATTTTTTTAGAAATATGGTGCTCCCAAGGAAAATGAGCAGACAAGCATATGGAGGAAAATTCCAAAAAAAAACAGTAGTCATAGTGGAACAGCTCTTACATTTTTTCATTAAACTCCATTAATTAAAATATGAGACAAAAATCTAAGTTCATTCATAAATTCAGTTAAAAAGAAAGTAGCATTTTAAGTCGGTAGGAAAGAGGCATACCATCCTATCTAATAAAAGTAATATACAAATTAACCATCACTCTGTCACAAAGATGGCGGCACCCATAGCCACAAGATGGCGGTGCCCAGTCCCCTCAGCCCCGCCGCTGGAGTGTTTGGGACTGTCGGCCTGGCCAGGGATCATGGGGACCAAGTGGAGAGGTGGGGTCTGTCCACTCTGGTAGCGGATCAAGCCTCACTGCTCTGCAGACTCTGGAACGTCTGCGGCCAGCAAGACCTGCTTGGCCATCGCTGCGGCAACCTGGGAGCAGCCCATGAGCAGGCAAGTGCAGCCCATAGGCAGCACCCAGCAGGGCCTGTTTGCCCATTGCTGTGGTGTGGAGCAGGCAGGCCCTGCAGAGAGCAGAGAACCATGAGGAGCGGGCTCAGGCCATCAATAGAACATCCCCTGAGGGCTCTTGAATTGGAGAGGGTGCAGGTTCGGCTGAGGGACCACCTCCCCCAACCCATGCATGAATTTCATGCACCGGGCCTCTAGTTTAATATAAAAGGCAATGGAATTTACTTTGGGGTAAGAAAGAAGTCTACTTTAAAATACATTTGAATGGTTCAAAGATGTAGACATAAAAATAGGAAGCACAAAAGTAGTAGAAGAAAACAGATTTTTTTTTTTTAATCTAAAAGTGGAGAAAAACTTCAGATCTCAGAAGTCTTAATAGGAAGTGCTGGCAAATATGATGGCACAAAATGCAAAAATTATGTAAAGAAAAATAAAGTTGAACTGGAAAAAATATTTGCCACACACATCAAATGCTAATTTGCCTCATTCAAAAGAGCACTCTTGCAAATCAATGAGAGAAGACTCACACCCTAGAAAACCAAATAAAGGGCATCATACAGACGGCTTTAAAAACCTGAGCTGCTCAGTGTCACACATAAAAGAAACTGAAAATAAAGTTAGTTTTTGTGTACCAGGTAAACAAAAACTAAATCTTAATATATCGTGTTGATGAAAATACAGCAAACAAGCACTCGGATATGTTGAAAATATAAATTGAGCTTGAAAGGTTAATTTTTAAATATCTAAATAAAAATTCATGTACCTTTTGATCCAACAATTCAGCTTCTAAGAGTTTATCCTCCAGACAGAAAGCACACCAAGACACAGGAGATCGTCTAGTCCCTGCAGCCACAGTGAGCTACAAACCACGCATTCTGCAGCCGGGATGGCTGAACCCGAGAAATGACACTGCGTCCGTATAACGGGACATTGCACAGTCAGTGAAAACAAAGACGACAGATGGGTGAACATGGAGCCGTCTCCACCCAATAAAAGCGAGGGGCACACCCGTGGGGGAAACAGTCACGCTGAGTGTGCAAGGAGTTACCTTGCTTTTGCCTCCTGGGAAGGAAATGCTGAAAGGGGCAGGAGGAAGACTTCCCTTTCGAGTGACAGCTTCTATTTTGGCCTTTTTTTTTTTTTTTTTTTAACCATATACACATGTGGTAATTTTTAAAATTGAAAAATAGGTTGGGGAAAATAGTAGGCATGCTGGTATCAGAAACTGCATTTTTTCACCTCTTCCTTCTAGCACCTTTTTGGGTGCTGACCCGTCTTCACTTACGGAGACCACTGGTGCTTACCACCCGAATTATTATTCCTGATCATAAAAGAACGTTTGTTAAGACTAGCACCACAGGCTTCCTGGTCCCAGGTGGAGCATGGTGCGCCAGGCCAGGGTCCCGCCCACGACTGATACTGCATCAGGGTGTGCTCAGACCCGCAGGCCCACTGTGAGGGCAGCATCCCCCAGGGAACCCTCCCTCCCTCCCTCCCGAAGTGTGCAGCGTGGGAAACACAACCTTTGGTCTGCGTGCACTCTCATCAGAACCAGCACAAGGCAGGAAGCACGCAAGCACACACAACCTCCACCTCCCCGACAGCCACAGAGGCAGCAGTCAATGGTACTCCAGGTACGGACGCCAATGGACCTTTTCTTAATGAGGTATTTAATTGCATTTTATAAAAAACAAAGAGAAAAAACATTCCATAACAAACTGAAGATTTGAGACTCATTCTTTAGGTTCATGGTGAGGATATCTGAGGGTCCCAGTGTCCTGCAACTGCTAACCCATCTGAGAGGAAGCCACATAACGTACTAGAGAAGCTATTACGAACCGGCTTTTCAGAAGGAGCATCACTCGTGACTGCACCTGTGTGTGTCACGCCGCTGCCCCTCCGCACACGGTCCGAGCAGGTGCTTTTCTTTGGAAGCCTTCTGCTCCATCAAGGGCACTGCTGAGTGCAAAGTTTGATGAGCTTCCTGGTAGAAAATGAAGAACCTACAAAATGCAAACAGCTCCGTTTGCTATGGCTTATAATCAGGGCAAATTCTGTTCTGAAAGGTCCAAGTTCAGAGCAAAAGACATGAGGACGCGGTGACGTGTCTGAGAGAGGCACCCACAGCTCCGTGAAGGCGGGGATCTGCACAGGGTGTTTACAGATTCTTCAGGCCTGGGAGATGGCAGCTCTGCTCGGAAGCCCAGCCCACCTAAGCTCAGCGGTCGCTAGCATTTCAGGGTCACTGGGGTTTGTCTGAAGGGAGCCAGCCCTCCCCTGTGGGAGCAGCACTGGGCAGGGAGGTGATACTGACAGGTGTGTGGCAGGAGGCCCACAGCCCAGGCCAGTGCTGCCGAGGTACCACTGATTTATAAAACAGGCCGCAGAACAGGCCGCAGCAGGGCCTCCAACACCCCCACATTGGATTAGTAACAGAACGTAACTTCTCTGTCACACTCATTTCCCACTTGCTCATGGCAAACATTCATTTAAAAACAGCTGAGAAGGCAGAAGTGGACCCACATAGACACCTACTGAAGACCCGGGCTACTGTCTCTAAAACCTTTGGCCATTTCCCCCCATCTAATATAATAAAAGAGAAACATGCAAATGTGACCGTTACCACCAGCCAATCAGAGCAGCTGTATGCAAATTAACCCAGCCAAGATGGAGGCCAACAGCCACGGAACTAGAGCAAATCAAAGGGTTCTGTTGCAACTGCCTGCCTATGGCAGTTGGAAGTGGCACCAGGGCACCAGGAAGTGGGAAAGCAAGGTGGC
>PVJC01034676.1:0-18680 GCA_004026665.1 Murina feae | reverse complement strand
GCCTCAGATGCAGCTGGGGGCAGGTCCCCAGTGGTCACACACACACACACACACACACACACACACAGAAGGCGCCTGGCAGACTGGGGCCATCATAGGACATCCACTGAGGGGTCCCAGACTGTGAGAGGGCACAGGCCGGGCTGAGGGACTCCCTCCACCCCGAGTGCACAAATTTTTGTGCACCGGGCCCCTAGTATACTAATAATATGCTAAGGCCACTCAACCACTCGCTATGATGTGCACTGACCACCGGGGGGCAGACACTCCAATTGGTAGTTAGCTTGCTGCTGGGATCCGACAGATCAAGATTGAGCGAGAGGAGCCAGACACGCCCTGAAGCCCTTCTGTGGTTCCTCCCTGGCTGTCCAAGCTCCCATGTCCCTCCCCAGCCTTGATCGTACATCAGTGGAGTCCCTCAGCCTGGCCTGCTCCCTCTTGCAATCTGGGACCCCTTAGAAGATGTTGGAGAGCTGGTTTTGGCCTGATCCCATAGGCCAGGCCAAGGGACCCAACTGGTGCACGAATTTGTGCACCAGACCTCTAGTATCCTATCTAATAAAAGAGTAATATGCAAATTGACCATCATTCCAAGACACCAAAGCCACGCCCATCAACCAAGCCACGCTTCCCAGCCAATCAGAGTGGCTGTATGCAAACTAACCCAGCCAAGATGGAGGCCAGCAGCCACGGAGCTAGAGCAAACAAGAAGCTTCTGCTGCAACTGCCTGACTAGGCCAACTGGGCCTCTGCTCAAGCAACAATGTTTCAATTATAGAAGCCACAGAGCTGAAGCAAACAGGAGGCTTCTGTTGTCTGCCTAGGTCACTGCTCAAGGTAACAAAGTTTCAATTATAGAAGATAAATAAATCCCAGAAACCTTATTCCAGGCAACCTTGCTGGGACGTTGGGTCAGTGGGAGCTGTGGGCAGCCTGAAAGCCTGAAAACGGCCCTCAACCCCTCACACAGGCTGGCCACACCCCCATAGGGTGAGGGTCTCCACTGGGGGGGCTTGGCCAGCCTGTAAACAGCCATCAGCCCCTCACCCAGGCTGGCCAGGCACGCCAGCAGGTGGACATCCCTTGAGGGGTCCCAGACTGCGAGAGTGCACAGGTCAGGCTGAGGGATCCCCCTGAGTGCACAAATTTTTGTGCACCGGGCCCCTAGTATTAAATATATTTGAATGCTTTTCACTTGTTAATCTGTCTTTTGTCATAGATATTCAGCTAAGAGCCAGCTAAAAGGGTAGGAGAAAAGATATAAGTTTTTCTCCCCTACAGCATAATGCTTTAAGATTTCAGTTTCCTTATGTTTAACATAGAGATTGGTCAAAGTAATACCCAAGTTCTTTCCAATCAATAACATTCTAAGATTCTAGTAAAATAATTAGTTTTAAAATAGTTATAAATATAAGAGATACAAAAAGGAAGGGAGAAAAGCTAGGGTAATATTTAGGGAAAGAAAGAGCACATTTTAGAATAACAGGGACTTTCTTCCAGGATTTTTCCTTTGGAGGAAACACATCTCAAAGTAACAGATGCTGGCCCCAGTGTGAGTGAGATTTAACACCTGTCTCATTCTCATGTCTTTTACCATCATATGTAGAAACCACAATAGTTTAATAATTTCACTAGCCTAAAGCAATAAGGATTTGCAGTTAAACATATGTACTATAAGCTTTTGTAAGTTATGCTTTAAAATTTGAGTCAATATAATTCTAAAATTTCAAAAACATAATGTGAAGGAAATAAACTGCTCTATATTTCAAGTGATGTCTTTATTATGAAAACATGACTCTAAATCCTTAGTGACACTAATCTGTTTCCTAAAGTATCAGAAAGAAAGAAAGAAAAAAACAAAAACCAAAAAACAATATCAATGTAGTTCCACAGTTCATTGTTGTACTTTCAAAATATTGCCTGATAAACATGTAAGTTATTTTTTATTGTAAGGAATATCTATTTTTTTTCAATCTTTATAAATATAGTAACAGTCAAGATAACCAGCACTTGGGACAATTTGAACTCAAAGAACTTGAAAGTGGGATCCTTAAAATATTTCATATTTGTTAGGTTCTGAACATATGCATTTAAAAATAGTATCCTGAGGATTTAAGGTCAAAAACAAAACTAAATTAAATTAAACAACATTTGCAAAAATCCGTAAGTATTCCCATCAAAGATGTTTAAATGGTAATTAATACCACCAACCAACATAATTCAGGGGTGTAGAATCCATGACACAGAGTGAAAGGTGTATTCAGGTTAAGAGAGTATACACACTGTTACCCTAAGAACTTATAAAGGACAATTGCAATGAGTTGTTTTTGGCAATTATTTTCAAGATTCACATTTCAAAACATTTCAGAATGAAATATTTATGGAATTCTCATTTGACTAAAGATTATTTGGCTATTTATATTGTTGACATTTCATTCAATTTGTAACTAGGGTTGAGGATAAAACAGAAAACTTTAAACTGGACATCCAGACTAACATTCTTTTGCTATTTATACCATTTGTTTACTTTTTGCATTTCCTCAGCTTGGACAGGAACTTTCTGCTTCTAGTCAATTTCACTCTTATTTTTGGCACATAAGAAAATTTTCCAGTACTTCTGGAAAATGTTACATCTAACACATTTTTAGCAAAGAAATGATGGAAACATTCCCCTTGGGATTTAATAAATTGGATGGTGATAATTGTCACAATTGTCCCAAGAGATATCCACAGTAACCAAAAACATGTCTCCCAATTGTCTCTAGAAGCCTGGCAGTAATAATAAATGGTACCTTCTCCCCTGCAGCCCTATGCAACACCACCATCCAATGCTATCATTCCATTCTTTAAAACATCAATAGCTTCCATGGTTAGCCTGAAAACAACTCTTCCATAATCCAGCCTCCCACACCCATGAGTTTTCTGAACCATTCATTGAGAATTCCTGTCAATATTGCAGCCTGGAAAACTGAACTCTGGTCTCTAAGGAGTGCAGTGAACTCTGGTCTCCTGTCAATTACCAAATTTGTTTGTTTAATCCCTTCATGTTATTTAACACTAAACTTTGTATTACCATAAATGTACCCCCAAAGGCTGTGAAAAGGTAAAATGATATTTTGTTTATAATAAGGTGAAGTTTTTGTGGTTTAAATATACTTTGTTAAAAGGGAATCTAAAGATTAATTTCCAGATCAATACTCATCCAAAATCTTCATTTAGTATGGGTGCAAAGATAGCTCATTCAAATTCCAGTTTTTTCTGCTATCATTTTAGTTGGTGCTTTCAATTTTATCTACCAGTTAAAATTGGTCAGAAGTAAATTTTACTTGTTTTATTGCTCAGTCAGGAGAAAATGTCCACACCAGCCAAAACCTTTAGTTCAAAGTTGGCAATTCCTGCTAATAGCACAAATGTTATGATAAACAAGATTATCATGTTATTATAAAGGGAACTAGAGGTCTGGTGCACAAAATTCATGCACGGGGGGAGGCTGGGGGTCCCTCAGCCCAGACTGCCCCCTCTCACAGTCTGGGACCCCTCAGTGGATGTCCTACTGATGGCCCCAGTCTGGCAGGTGCCGTGTGTGTGTGTGTGTGTGTGTGTGTGTGTGTGTGTCCACTAGGGTCCTGCCCCCAGCCACGTTGGAGACTTGGAGCAGTCGCCCTGTGTGTGTGTGTTTGTCTGTCTGCTGAGGGCTTGCCCCCAGCCACACCGTGGAGGGTTGGAGCAGGCACACCCCTGTGTTGATCTCTCAGGCTCCTGGCCTCGCCTGCATATTGTTCTCTCCTTTGAGCTGTGGCCAGGGCTGGGTGCTGCCTGTCAGCCATGCTTCCTGCTCACTGATCACCCCAGCAACTGGGAAGCAGATCCTGTAGTGGGCTGCCCACAGGTGGGCCGGGCTTTCCTGCTCATTGATCATCACAGTGATCCACAAGCAGGCTCTTCTCAGGGCTGCCTGCTGGTGGTGCTTGCCTGCTCCAGGGCAGCGTGACCTGTTCATGCGTTGCCGAGGCAATGCTTGCTGGGCTCATGTTGCCAGGGTGACACCGCCAGCGTCCTGCCCCACCGTTGGGCACTGCCATCTTTGTCACGGAGTGATGATTAATTTGCATATTACTCTTTTATTAGATAGGATGTCTATGACCACTTCTGTGTTTTAATGTCCTTTTTCATCAAAGAATATTGTTAAAATTTCCTAATGTGTCAAGAAGAGTATAGGTTAAATAAAGATTATGAGTTACTCCTTCATAGGAATCTGAAATAATTCATATTTAATAACTTCACCTGCTTAGTTTACATTAAGCAAGTATAATTTTTTGTATACCTGCATTCTCAAATCAACATTAAACTGAAGAGGAAATATAAAAATTTTATATTAAGATTGTAAGCATTTCATATTACATTCTAAAAGTGTTATAATTTTACATTGAAGCCATTTTGAGATGATTTTTGTGTAAGGTGAGATTTAGGTTGAGTTTTAGTGCCTGGTGAATATATCTGTGACATGAAAACAAATGCATGAACTATAAAAGAAAACAGTCAATAAATTGGACTTCATCAAAATTAAAAATGTTTGCCCTCCTAGAGACCCTATTAAGAAGATGGAAATACAAGGTATAGACTGAGAGAAAATATTTTCAAACCACATAAATGACAAATAACATATTTAGAATATGTAAGTAGCTCCTAAAACTCAATGTTAAAATAATAATCCAATTAGAAAATATACAAAAGACATGAACAAACAGTTCACCAAGGAAGGGATACAAACAGCAAATCAACACATGATAAAATATTCAACATTAAGAAGTCACCATTAAGAAGAGGAAAATTAAATCCTGGATAAGGTGTCACAACCTATGTACCAGAATAGCTAAAATTTTACACTGTTTACAACACAAAATGCTGGCCAGGATGTAGAGAAACTAGATGTCTCTTTTATTGTTGATGGAAATGTAAAATAATAAAGACACTCTGGAAAATAACTTGGTAGTTTCTTACAAAAAATCAACAAACATACATATACCATAAAATCCAGCAGTCACAGTCAGTGCATTTATCCCAGAGAAACGAAAACATGTGCAACCCCGCAAGACACGGACATAGTGGTTCCCTGCAGTCTTATTTGTAATAGTGAAACACTAGAAACCAACAAAACATCCTTCAAGAGGTGAATGATTAAACTAACTGCTGTACATCCATGGTATGGAATACTGTTCAGCAATAGAAAGGAATGATCTATTGATAGATACAACAACTTGCATTGTTCTCAGGGCATTGTGTTGAGTGAAAAAGAAAACAATTTCAAAAGGTCACATACTGTATGTTTCCATCAATGTTTTTAGAATAGCAAAATTATGGATATGAAACACAGATTAGTGGTTACCAGGGCTTGAGAATGTTGAGGGGAAAGGGATGGGTATGACTATAATGGGGTAGCATTAGATAGATCTTTGTGGAAATGAAATAATTCTGTATTTCAACTGATGAAGACATTACACAAAACGAAAACATGTGATAAAAAGATAGAACATGTTTATACACATATTGTACTCATGTCAAATTCCTATATTATAAGTTTTAGTATAAGTAGGTAAGATGTAACCATTGGGAAAAACTGATTCAAGGATTAAGGGTACATGGGACCTTTCTGTGCTTCATTTTCAATTTCCTATAAATCTATAATAATTCCAAAATTTTAAAAGTATTTTAAAAATTTGATCAGAACATCACATTTTGCATAGGCTATTAGATAGACTAATTCCTCTTTTAGACTGAAGAAGTCATTACGTAGACTTTTATTCTTTACTTGGAATATTTTATCCTAAAGTTGAAATCTTTAAATGCTGTTACTTAAAATTAAGTGTAATACTGGACCTCTCTAACTTATGGTTACCTGCAAACTATATATCAAACTACATTGGGGTGGGGAGTATCACCCTGGCCCTGCCCCCAATTAACATGGTCCACTTAGGGCCTTTGTCCACACTTGCCAACATCAGTATCTGACCTAGGCAGGCCAGCAGAAAAGTTTTATTCTCCTTCTAGAGTGAGTGATCTAGGCTTCAGCAATGTGACCCATACAGATCAATCTAAATATATTTCTGAGGTTAATCTATGGAGCATTAAAAAAGTGCATATATATATATATATATATATATATGCACTTTTTTAATAATCATTTACCATTTGTTCATAAATTTGTAACTTCTCATCACATGGAGAGGATTGGTCAGAGAATTAATCAACAGGCTAGCAGCATCTTGAGTCAATGAATCTCTTTGTTTCCTTGTTTTGTTTAAATTAATGTGGGTTGGGTGTCTAACACCTTTATCTCAGGGTTCTGATAAATATAATAATGAATAAATATATTGACGATATTCTTTCACATATAATATTTCCATTTGAAGAAAAAAAGGTATATGCCTATGATCCATATTTATAAGTGAATTGAGAAACAGGATAATATTAAATAGATAAAATAACTTATATTTGACTTTTTTTATAGACATAATTGCAACATCATATGATTCAATCAAATTCAAACATATAGTCACTATGTGTTTAGTTAACTAATTTGTTTTTTAATTACTTATAGATTTATTTATACTTGTTTATTTCCACAAAAATTTGAGGTCACGTTTTCCTAAATATGAGGAAATTCTGAAATGCCTTCTATGAATTACCTGGTTTAAAACAGAGCATATTTCAGAAGACTTATTATATTTCCAAACATAAATGACAGTATAAATAAAAAACTGAGATCTTGAATTAGAGTATTATTTATCACATGATATCATGGTGATAAGAGATTTTTTAAAAAGAATTGCAAAAGCAAATCCTTAACTCCTCTATTAGCAGATGGGCATGTTTTGACTTAATTTACTCCCACTCCAATAATACAGTATTTTAATTCAAGAATATTTTTAACACCTGTCAACCTATGAAGAAAATAGATACAGTATAAAATTTTAAGAGAATGTTTTATATTTTGCTCATGAAATGTTGGCTTCAAATGAAGATAAATTTTTAAAATATTGATACTATATTCGCTGGGCTTCTTTTTTATTTGTATTGACAAAATATTTCCAAATATAGTCCTTTACTTCATAAATAGAGCCTAGAGCCTTACTTTAAAAAAAAAATAACTCATGACAGATTAGGAAGATGGAGACCGGCAGGAAGGCAGGGAGGTAGAGAGCGTGAGAGAGCCAGGGAAGGATAGAGGAGTGTGTGTGGACATGTGTAGTGTGTGTGTATATGAGTTAGGGACAGTTAGATTCTGCAGGTCTTCTAAGGAGTTGCCAAACCGGGCAGTCTTAGATGGCGGAGCCCCGCTCCCAGCGTGGACACTCCTGGGTGGCCAGTGCAGGCACGGAGCCCATGCCATCTTGAGAAACAGAGCTGCTAGCGACTAGGATCCTGGCCTCAGCGCCACCCAGTCTGGTCTCAGATGCAAACCAGGACCCTGCAGCCACTGGGGACAGAGACCTGCGACCACAACTACGGACCCATGGACACCAATAATCCAGACATTCTGGCGGCAGATCCCTATGAGTAACAGAGCCCATCCCACTTCACCCTACCCTCATGGGCAGCACCATAGTAACTGATAGACCCACCCCTTGCTTGGGTTCAGCATTGCTACAGGAACTTGAGCCTGGGAACTCAGAAACTCTGAGAAACTGTTCCCCCACAGCATGGGGCTTTGAGCCTAGGAGTGCGCGACTCTGGGTATCTGTTCCCCGAGGTGCGGGGCTGCGGGAAATTGAGCCTGGAATGCACGATCTCTGGGAGTCTGTTCCCCCCAGTGCAGGGCTGTGGGAATTTGTGCCTAGGAACTCTCAAACACTGGGAATCCTGATCCCTGCAGTATGCGGCTTTGAACCTAGGAGCGCGTGACTCTGGGTGTCTGTTCCCAGAGCGCCAGGCTGCAGGAATTTGAGCCTGGGAACTCGCTAAATCTGGGAATCTGTTCCCTGCAGCACGGGCTCTGGGACCCTTATTCTCCTGGCAGGAGGCAGCACTAGGCACCAGTGACTTGACTCTGTTTCTTATCACTTGCACCTGGGATCCCTGATTCCCAGTGCATTCACACTAAGAGTCAGTGACTCCAATTCCTGGTGCATGTACACACAGAGACCCTGATTCTTAATGTGAGGCCGCACAAAGCAACAGAGGCGCAAATACTGGATTCTTGGGGAACTCTGATTCCTGGCACACGCTAGAGGGCTCTGATTTTCAACACACTCCAGAGGGATCTCTGTTTCAGCTCGATACAGGCTGGATCCCTGATTCTAAGTGTGTACACAAGGCCACACTGAGCGCTGGCAACACTGACTCTGAGCAAGCCTGGTTCTCACCAAGCAACGACAACCAAACATCTTAGTGTCAGAGCTCTTCAGTGACACTAGGATGGTGAGAAGCTCCCTCTGCACATGGCCCAGGCCCACACTATTCCATGTTTGAAACTTCTGGAGACAGTCAGAATGGGGAGACGACACAATCCCCAGAGGAAAGAAAATAAGGAATCATCAAGAAAGAAAATTAGTGAAATTGAAGCATGCAACATGACAGAAAAAGAATTCAGAGTAATGGTTGCACAATTCATTCACTGGATGGATGAGAAAATCAACAACCTATGAAAGAATCAGGAAGAAATGAAAAGTGATATATCTACAATCAAAAACACCATGGAAGGTTTCAACAGTAGACTAGAAGAAGCAGAGGACCGAATTAGTGAGTTAGAAGATAAGGTAGAGAAACAAGCTCAATCTGAACAGCAATTAGAGAAAAAAATTAAAAAGCAGGAGGAGAGCCTAAGGGAGCTTTGGAACAAAATGAAATGAAGTAACATATGCATAATAGGGCTGCAAGAAGGACAAGAAGAGCAGCAAGAATTAGAACATCTATTTGAAGAAATAATGACAGAAAACTTCCCAGATATGGGGAAGAAAAAGTTACACAAGTATAGAGAGTCCCAAGCAAGATGAATCCTAAAAGACCCACACCAAGATATATCATAATAACGTTGGCAAATGTACAAGACAAAGAGAGAATCTTAAAGGCTGCAAGAGAAAGACAGAGAGTTATGTACAAAGGATTCCCCCATCAGATTATCAAATGATTTCTCAACAGAAACACATCAAGCTAGAAGGGAATGGAAGGAGGTATACAAAGCATTACAAAGCAAAAGACTGAATCCAAGAATACTCTATCCAGCAAGACTATCGATCAAAATTGAAAGGGAAATCAAGATCTTCACTGACAAAAAAAGGCTAAAGGAGTTTATCACTACCAAGTCAGCAATGCAAGAAATGCTAAAGGGAATGCTGTAAAAAGAAGAAATAGAAATGTAAGAAAGAACACAGGCACAAAAATAGAAATGACATCAAATAAGTACCTTTCAATAATAACTTTAAACGTAAATGGACTAAATGCTCCAATCAAAAGACACTGAGTGGATGAAAGGATAAAAAGACATGACCCATATATACACTGTCTACAAGAGACCCACCTCAGAACAAGGGACTCACACAGACTTAAAGTGAAGGGAAAAATATCTCTCAGGCAAATGGGAATAAAATAAAAAGCTGGGGTAGCAATACTTATATCTGAAAAAATAGACCTCAAAGTGAAGGCCATAACAAGAGACAAGGAAGGCCACTTTATAATACTAAAAGGATCAATACAACAAGAGAATATAACCCTGATAAACATACATTCACCCAATGCAGGAGCACCCAAATACATAAAAAAAAAAACACCTGGAAGATATCAAGGGAGAAATCCACTACAATACAATCATAGTAGGAGACTTAAACACATCACTACATCACTGGATAAATCCTCTGGACAAAAAAATCAGCAAAGAAACAGCAATCCTAAATGACTCACTAGATCAGATGGCCTTAATTGACATCTTCAGAACATTTCACCCCAAAGCCACGGAATATACATTATTCTCAAATGCACATGGGACATTTTCAAAAATAGACCACATATTGGGTCACAAGCAAAGTCTCCCCAAATTCAAGAAGATTGAAATTATACCAAACATCTTCTCAGGTTACAATGGCATAATATTAGAAATAAACTACAACAAAAACAATCCAAAAAACTCAAACACTTGGAAGCTGAATAGCATGCTACTAAATAATGATTGGGTTACCAATGAGATCAAAGAAGAAATTAAAAACACTCTGGAAACTAATGACAATAAAAGCACAACAATCCAAAATCTATGAGACACAATGAAAGCAGTCCTGAGAGGGAAGTTTATAACTCTACAGGCCTACCTCAAAAATAAGAAAAAATGATAGTAAATCATCTAACTCTACAACTTAAAGAATGGGAAATAGAGCAACAAAAAAAGCCCAGAGTGAGCAGAAGGAAGGAGATAATAAAGATCAGAGCAGAAATAAATTACATAGAAACAAACAAACAAAAAAAACAATACAAAAGATAAATGAAACCTAGAGCTGGTTCTTTGAAAGGATAAACAAGATTGATGAACTGCTAGCCAGGCTCACCAAAAAGCAAAGAGAGAGGACACAAATAAACAAAATCAGAAATGAAAGAGGAGAAATAACAACAGACCCCACTGAAATTCAAAGAATTGTTAAAAAATACTATGAACAACTCTACTCCATCAAACTAGACAACCTGGAGGAAATGGACATATTCCTAGAAAAAATACAATCTTCCAAAACTCAATCAGGAAGATTCCAAAAATCTCAATAGGCCAATAACTATGGAAGAAATTAAAGCAGTCATCAAAAAGATCCCAGCAAACAAAAGCCCAGGGCCAGACAGCTTCACAAGGGAGTTTTACCAAACATTCAAGGAAGAACTAAAACCTATCCTCCTCATACTATTCCAAAAAATTCAAGAGGAAAGAACACTTCCCAGCTCATTCTATGAAGCCAGCATTACCCTAATACCAAAGCCAGATAAAGACAACACAATGAAAGAAATTATAGGCCAATATCCCTCATGAATATAGATGCCAAAATACTCAACAAAATTCTAGCAAATCAGATCCAGCAATACATCAGAAAGATCATACACCATGACCAAGTAGGATTTATCCCAGGGATGTAAGGATGGTACAATATCTGCAAATCAATAAACGTGATACATCAATAAACAAATTGAGAGATAAAAATCACATAGTCATATAAATTGATGCAGAAGAAACATTTGACAAAATCCAACACCCTTTCTTGATAAAAACTCTCAGCAAGGTGGGAATAGAAGGATCTTACCTCAACATAATAAAAGCCATATATGACAAACCCACAGCCAACATCATACTCAATGGTCATAAACTAAAATCATTTTCCCTAAGAATGGAAACAAGAAAGGGATGCTCCCTTTCGCCATTCCTGTTCAACATAGTACTGGAAGTACTAGCCATTGCAATCAGACAATAAGAAGAAATAAAAGGCATCCAAATTGTAAAAGAAGAAGTTAAACTGTCCTTATTTTCAGATGACATGATACTGTACATAGAAAACCCTAAAGACTCCATCGAAAAATTATTAGACTTAATAAGTGAATTCGGCAATGTTGCAGCAAAATTAATGCCAAGAAATCTATGGCATTTCTTTACACTAATAGTGAACATATAGAAAGAGAGACTTAAAAAAAAAAACAATCCCATTTACCATCACACCAAAAAAATTAAGATACCTAGGAATAAACTTAACTAAGGAGGTAAAAGACTTATATGCAAAAAACTACAGGCCACTGAAAAAAGAGATAGAGGAAGACATAAACAGATGGAAGAACATACCGTGTTCATGGATTGGTAGGATCAATATCATCAAAATGTCCATACTTCCTAAAGCAATCTATAGATTCAATGCAATCCCCATTAAAATACGAACAGCATATTTCACAGATCTAGAATGAACATTCCAAGAATTCATCTGGAATAAAAAAAGACCTCGAATAGCTGCAGCAATCCTGAGAAAGAAGAACAAAGTAGGTGGGATCTCAATACCAGATATAAAGCTGTATTACAAAGCCACTGTTCTTAAAACAGCTCGGTACTGGCACAAGAACAGACATATAGATCAATGGAATAGAATAGAGAACCCAGAAATTGACCCAAACCACTATGCCCAGTTAATATTTGATAAAGGAACAAAAGCATACAATGGAGTCAAGACAGTCTCTTCAATAAATGGTGTTGGGAAAATTGGACAGATACATGCAAAAAGATGAAACTAGACCACCAACTTACACCATACACAAAAATAAACTCAAAATGGATAAAGGACTTAAATGTAAGATGAGAAAACATAAAAATACTAGAGGAATACACAGGCAGTGAAATCGCAAACATGTGCCAAAGGAATTTCTTCACTGATACTGCTCCTAGGGCAACAGAAGCTAAAGAGAAAATAAACAAATGGGACTACATCAAAATAAAAAGCTTTTGCACAACAAAGGTAACCATCAACAAAACAACAAGAAAGCCCACTGCATGGGAGAACATATTTGCCAATGATATCACCGATAAGGGTTTAACATCCAACATTTACAGGGAACTCATACAACTTAACAAAAGGAAGATAAACAATCCAATCAAAAAATGGGCAATGGACCTAAATAGACACTTTTCAAAAGAAGACATACAGAAGGCTGAGAGACATGAAAACATGCTTCAAGTCACTAATTATATGAGAGATGCAAATCAAAACAACAATGAGGTACCATCTCACACCTGTCAAAATGGCTATCATCAACAAATCAACAAATGAAAAGTGCTGGAGAGGATGTGGAGAAAAAGGAACCCTTCTGCACTGCTGGTGGGAATGCAGACTGGTGCAGCCACTAGGGAAGACAGTATGGAGTTTCCTCAAAAAATTAAAAATGGAACTCCCATTTGACCCAGTGATCCCACTTCTAGGAATATATCCTAAGAAGCTAGAAACATCAGTCAGAAAGGATATATGTACCCCTATATTCATAGCAGCACAATTTACCATAGCTAAGATCTGGAAAAAGCCTAAGTGCCCATCAGCAGATGAGTGGATTAGAAACTGTGGTACATCTACACAATGGAATATTATGCTGCAGTAAAAAAGAAGGAATTCTTGCAATTTGCAACAGCATGGATGGAACTGGAGAGCATCATGCTAAGTGAAATAAGCCAGTCAGAGAAAGATAAATATCATATGATCTCACTCATTTGTGGAATATAGAGAACAACATAGACTGATGGACAGGAACAGATCCAGAGACAGAGAAGCAGAAATCGGTCTGTTGATCCCCAGAGGGAGGGTGGGGGAGGATGGGGGTGGAGGAGAGAGATCAACCAAAGGACTTGTATGCATACATATAAGCCAAGCCAATGGACTCAACAGGGGGATGAGAGCATGAGTATGGGGGGGGGGGGTTGGAGGTTATTGAGAGATGAGAACACATTTGTAATGCATTGACCAATAAAGAAAAAACAAACAAATAAACAAACAAAAAAAACAACAAACACATGTACAAAAAAAATAATAACTCACTCTTTCTTTCAATATTTTGGCATTCTGCCCGATTCTGTCTCTGAAAATGAAGCATTTAATAATTAAGTTGCATTCCTGCAACTTTTTTAATTTCTTGAAAGCCATCTCTCCATGGGAAAAACAGGAAGAATTTAAAGGAAAAGGAAAATGTTTTCTTGAATAGTCTTTAAGATTCAGAACTATATCCCATGACAATTTAGAAACCCAGAAACACTTTCATTAAGTACATGAAAACATGCATAATAGGGTCCTTTTATTTTTATTAGTTTGTATCTGTTCATGTAGCACAATTTATTATCCAAACTTAAATCCAAAACTAGAATTAGTAACACAGAAAGGAAATTGCCTAGGAAATAACGCATTTTATATTTTTCATTTTATCAGAGTAAAAAAAAATCATAAGTAGAATTATTTTCTTTTTATTGAAGTAAAATCCACGGAACATAAAATTTAACCTTTCTACAGTTCATAATTGAGTGGCATTTAGTACATTCACAATACTCTGCAACTGCTATATTAAGTTCTTAAACATTCTTATCACTTTAAAAGAAAACCCTTCATTAAGCAGTCATTTCCCATTCTCCATAACCCCCACACCTATCAAAAGCTAATTTTATTTCTGTCTCTATGCACTTAACTCATATGGCTATTTCACATAAATCCAATCTTACACTATGTGACCTCTTGTGTCTGTTTTCTTTTACTTAGCATAATGTTTTCAAGGTTCACCATATTATAGCATGTATCAATACTTTATTTTTGTACGGCTGAATAATATTCCATTGTTACACATCCCACATTGTTTGTCTGTTGAGGGAATGTTAGGATCGTTTCTACCTTTTAGCTATTTTGAATAGTTGCTGCTATGAACATTCACATAGAAGTAGTTATTTGAACACATCTTTAAATTATTTGAGGTCTATTACTAGGAGTAGAATTGCTAGGTCATAGGATATAATTCTTTTTTCTTTTTTTTTTTTACTTTTTAAGAAACTGCTAAACCATTTTTCATAATAGCTACAATATTTTACATTCATATCAGCAATGGATGGGGGTTCCAATTTCTCTATATGTTTGCCAACATATTATTGATGATGATGGTATTGATGAGGATTACAGCTCTACTAGTGGGTGCTAAGTGCCACCTCAATGTGTCGTTGATTTGAATTTCCTTAATGACCAAGGATGTTGAGCATTTTTTCATGTGCTTGTTCATCATTTGTGCATCTTTACAGTCATGTCCAAGCAAGTCTTTTAACCATTTTTAATTGAATTGTCTTTTTGTTTTTAGGTTGTAAGAGTTCTTTACATATTCTGTAATCTAAGCATTTATGGTTTGAAATATTTTACCCTGTTTTGAGGTGCTTTAGGTTTTCTTTTTACTTCTCAACATTGTTCATTGATGCCAAAAAATTTTTAATTTTGTGAAGTCCAATTTATTTTTTTCCTTAGCTACTTTTGCTGTTATATCTAAGAATCCAAGGTCATGAAGATGTACCCTTGTTTTCTTCTAAGAATTTTATAGTGTTAGCTCAGACATTTAGGCTATTGAATCATTTTGAGTGAAGTTTTGCATGTGGTGTGAGGTAGGGGTTTTGTGGCCTCATGAATAGTTGAGTCACTAGAGAAATAATTCTGGATATAATTTAAAAATGTTTTACTGAGCTTTAAAGCTCTTAAACTTAAAAAAAGTACTAATGTGGATTTTGATGGACATATGGATCTTTTGAAACTTGTACGTAATAGATACTATTCTGGAAATATGCCATATTCAATTCAATAGATGCACTATTAAAACTATTGTGCCTTCCTGACTTGTTTCTGCTGATCACTTTAGCAACAGTCCACCAACTCTGGCAGTGATCGGGCTGTATCTAAGATGGTAATATCAAAGCATGTCTATTGATATTTCTATAGTCCGCAAATATGGAAGGGAGTGGATTTCAGAATCTCCCCCATGATTACATCCCTTCATATTTATATAGGGTTTTCCATTTCACAAAGTATTTTTCAACACAATGCTTTATCTAATCCTTCATTACCCGGGATAGACAAGAGATGTAGTTTTTCATTATTTTTACGCATAAGAAAATGGAATCTTTGGCAGGCTAAATGATTGTTCAAGGTCACATGACAAAAGTTTCAAATCAGTCCCTAAAACTCAATCTTTGGATTCTGGCCTAGTTTTTTTTGTTTCGTTTTTTTGTTTGTTTGTGGGTGTTTTTTTTCCTTTCTTTCTTCCCCCACTATGACAAGAGATTTGTGATTCTGGAGAAAATTTAGAAGACAGAGTCTTTCTAAAAATTAATTTAATTCACTGAAAAATAACTTTTAAAAAGTGATAAAAAGCTATGAAGTACTATTTTGCCTCTAAATGAATGTGCAGTGCATATTTATAAGCTTTTAGTACAATATTTTATAACCAAACAGCTGCTGAGACAATGAATTTTTATGACCAGCATCTCAGTTGTTTTTTTTCTCTTCAACACAATAAAATAAAGTTTTTGAGATATAATTCATCTATTTCATCTGAATTTCATATACGCATCAGCAAAAGGATGTTCAGAAGGACAATCCAGGAAATACAGTCACATTGTCAGTATAGTAAAATAAAACCACATGTTGGTTATATATTATTTTTATTCCTGTGTATGCCTGATGATAGTGAACCATCATTTTTGAGTCTTTTAAAAGAGATCATAACGAAGACTGTGTTTTTTAGAGCTACATAGTATCTTTAGCTCATCAGCTAATCACACATACTTATTGAACAGCTTTCATATGACAGCCTTGTGCTAGATATTATCACTGACTAACAATATAAAAATAAGACTTAATCTCCAGCTTTGGTTTACAATCAGAGAAAGGAGACACACATGTATGCTGCTAACTATGATATAAAAGAACATGCTATGGCCAATGGAATAAGCTGCCCTGCAAGGGAATGAATTTTCTCTCCCTGGAAGTGTTAAGCACATGCTGGCCTTAAACTCAATGGCACTGTTATAACAGGGACTGATGCATGGGGACAGGGAGGCAGTGCGTCATTTCTAAGAGCACTTCCAATTTTAATATAAGCTCTAAAATAATACAGTTTATAGTTAAAGCTGTAAAATAAAACCCTTCTCAAAGCATTTGCTTGCTGTTGTATTAATGCTTTCCCCCTGCTTATGATTTTCTTTATTCATTATTCATGTGTGCTGTGAAACATTTTTATTACTTCCGAATGGAACATTTTCCACAACAGAAATAGCCTGGCATTGCCTTCTTTGTAACAGGAGTTCCATCCAAGATCAGCCCCATAGTTATTCCTAGCAACTTGCTTTTGTTTTTTTTCTTAAGCAGCCCTCTACCATCTGATAATGCTGATTTCATCACCAGATAACTCCGCAGATAATGCTACCACATTACTATTATATACTGGATCAAAGCATTCCATAAAAATTAAATATGTGATAGTCAGTAGATGAAAGCCTAACTAACAAATGTAACATAAATTTTAGGGAAATTTAAAGTATGATTTGGCACTGATCAGTACCATATAAAGTATGTCAAATTAAATAGCATCTCACTATGCTAACAATGCGTTTCCTAAGAGGTGAAAAGGTTAATTGTTATAAAAGGAATTTCCAAAAGAATGCATCGTCTATTTTACATTGAAATCTCAATTTACTATGGCAGGAGGCCATATTACTGAACTTTGCAGATTAGCAAGTAATTGAGCACAAACATTCAGAAATAGTTTTTCCTAATTGTTGGTTGTTGGGGCAGTATATATTTATCATATTTAGCAATCCTAATTAAGGGTAATAAATTAAGGTGATCTCTGTTGTGAAGTACAATTTTATCATACATTTATGTTAATAAACATATGAATTTGCTAAAATATTTTTAAGATTAATTTTTCATGCTTGATAGGAAACTATTCATCCATTTGGAGGAAATGAATATTTTAAAAAGTGTTTTACTGATTATTATTCACCATAACAATATTCACTTCTCAAAGTATAAGCTGAATACATCTTGATTATGGGTTATGCTGATGTGTAGAGAGTTTAATTAGTGTATACAAATGAGTTGAGCTTTTTTTCTGAAAATCCACTGATTTCATGTTTCTAGCTTTCAAACAATAGAGCCCGCCGAGGAATGAAGAGCTCCCAATGATGACCAACATCAATAAACACTCTGTCTCATAAGTATCTTCTCTTCAAAATGCATCATCTCCTAACTAAAGAAATACTAAAGTAATTCTTACAGTTTTAAAGTGCTAATAACATGGAAAGCATTATAAAATGTGTGTCAAGAAAGGCAGGTCTGTGAAAGTTCTTTTTAACCAACATAATTTGTATTGACTCCATCTAACTATCTTAACACCCATCACCTATCTTTCATTGTTTACATACACTGAGTGGCCAGATTATTATGACCACCTGATGTTTGTAGGCAAATTAGCTATAATTTCATACTGAAGTTGCTAGAGGGCCAGACCATTATAAATAGGGAAGCAGGTTGTTTATCATGTCAGTAGAAGTGATTTTTTTCTGAAGATATGGGTAAACAATGCAATTTAACAGCCTTTGAATGTGATTTTATATATATACTAGGGGCCCGGTGCACAAAAATTTGTGCACTCGGGGTGGAGGGAGTCCCTCAGCCCGGCCTGTGCCCTCTCACAGTCTGGGACCCCTCAGTGGATGTCTGCCAGGCGCCTTCTGTGTGTGTGTGTGTGTGTGTGTGTGTGTGGCCACTGGGGACCTACCCCCAGCCGCATCTGAGGCTTGGAGCAGTCCTCCTGTGTATGTCTACCTGCTGGGGACCTGCCCCCAGGCACACCGTCAAGGCTTGGAGCAGGCACCCCCTCTATGTTGATCTCTCAGACTCTTGCCCTCCCCTGCATGTTGTTCTCTTTTTTGAGCTGTGATCAGGGCTGGGTGCTGCCTGCCTCCCAAGCTTGCCTACTGCCCATATTCCTCCAGCCACCAGAAAGCAGGGAAAACCCCGCCTTGTGGTCAGGCCAGCCTTTTCCTGCTCCCTGATCCCCGGAAGGGACCTGGGAAGCCGCCAAGCAGGCTGCCAACTCTTTCCCACTCACCCGTCCCCTGCTGACTTCCTTTCCCACTTCCCGGTGCCGCCAAGGGGTCTGGGGAGCTGCCA
>PVJC01034675.1:0-18689 GCA_004026665.1 Murina feae | reverse complement strand
CAGCTCGGGCTAAAGCCGGAGATTTGGTTTTGTCAGTCGCCTAAACGCAGACTTAGAAAGAACTTGCGTTTCCTTCCCAGCTGAGACATCTGAGACCCAGCTGGCTAACATTGGGTCATCAGATTATAGCAGCCTGAACACGACCATTCCGAAACAGGGCTTGAGAAGAGGAAGAAAACTTTGCCTTACCCTTAAAAATAACAGAGACAATAGGATCCGGTTTCCCAAAGGTCGTTTTAGGGATATTGGCGGCAGATTCCACAATCACGCGAAGCATGGCTCTGAATGGGGCGAAAGCAAGTTTCCGCAAACGAGGTTTGCAGCCGCGGGCGCGGGCGCTCCAGGCAGCACCGCCCGGCGCGAGGAGGCCGGGGAGGACCCGGGGGGAGGGCCGCGGAGGCGAGGCGAGGGGTGGATCTCCGCAGGACTGTGTGCTGACGGCTACCGTGAACTGGCATCCACATCCCGGGGCCTCCGGGGCCGCAGGCGCCACTTATGAATTCGGGAAATGTGGAAGTGAGAAGGACCAAACCCCAGCTAAAAATAGTTCTGTGCCACGAATGAAACTGAAATGCATGTAGAGCTAATAACCGTGGGCAGGTTAGGAGACCTCTAAGTAACAATTCGTGAAACCACATCGGTGGGTTTTCTGCCACTGCTTTTATTCTTTTCTGAGCTTCATGAAGCTTGAAAATGTTATTTAATCATTTTTTATTTTTTATTTTATTTTATTTTTACTTTTGGTGTTTCTTCTCTCATACTGTGGAACACACCCATTCAACAATTTATAGAAGAAGAAAAAAATGTTTAAAATCCGTTAAAGGGTGCCCCCTGCTGTACAGCAGAGGAATAACAGTCTAGTTCAAGCCAGCCCAATCTGGAGGCAGTAATAACGGGTTTACAAAATCGGCTGATCCTTGGCTTTCCAAAAGGATTCACCATAGTATTTCTTTAAAAATCCTTAAGTGGTAAGAGCTGGGCCCCGAAGTTTTCATGGTCCATCAAATGCCGCTAACAGTCTTCAACAAAAATGAGAAAACGACTCTCCACTCTCTCAGGACCGAAACCTGAGAAACGTCTTTCCTTTGTTAAAGAAAAACATATAGGGTCAATGACACTTGTTAAAGCCTGGTAAGAACGACTTTATTCAAGGTCAGAGGGGCTTCTGAAACAGGTACAGGGGCCACTGCGATGGAATTCTGCAGCGGAGGGGAGAGGTTGGGTTCAACTCCAGATAGAGCGAAAGCAAGTGGGGATGTATAGCCAAGGAGCAGGATGAGGGACAGTGGATGGAAAATTACTTTAAGGAAACATCAGGGAGAAGAAATTCCAGCCTAACTGACCTAACAGGCTTCTTGCTGAACACAGGTCAAGGTGACTAGAAATCCCTTGGGGATGGTAGAGGATGAGAAGTCATCAGGTAGCAAAGGTGTTCCGATGTGGAGGGTGTGCATGTGGCCTGGGATGTTCTGGTTAAACTGACTTAGTAGGGTTCTTGCTAAAACTAAACTTTACAAGGAAGTGCGGAATGGGCCTGGGGGGAAGGTCCGGGAGCTGGCTAAAGTTGGCCAAGCAAAGAATCTTTGTCACCTGGAGAGCAGTTAGGCAGCGTGCCTAGCGATCAAGGCCTGGGGTTAGTAGTCAGCCAGACCTGAGTACGGCTCCTCTTACACCATTTTTGAGATATGTGAATGTGCACATATCTTTATTTTTTATTTTTATTGATTTCAGAAAGGAAAGGAGAGGAGGAGGGAGAGAGATGGAAACATTAAAGATGAGAGAGAATCATTGATCGGCTGCTTCCTGCACGCCCCACACTGGGGATTGAGCCTGCAGCTCGGGCATGTGCCCTGACCAGATCAATGCTCAACCACTGAGCCATGCCAGGCGGGCAGTGTTCACATTTCTTAACCTCTGTCTTCTGAGCCCTACTCCCTTTCCAACTTCACCTCAGCCGCGATCTCATACTTTGCCGTTCCATGGTTCTTCACATTTTGTCAAGTAAACTCATGCATTAATGTAGGTGAGTGGCCTGAGGCATGTCCTGGAGCTTGGAGGCAAAAGGGACAGAGAAAGAGGAGTATTTAGAGGAGTGGAGAGGTGTGGCAAAAAATCTAGACACGTGGACACAGTAATCAAGGTAGCAAAGAGGATTTAGCAGAAAAGAAATGAAGATAGATCCATAATATGTTATTTCAATTTTAGTTTTACAGAATCTTAACTATTACTTAACAGCGACATTCAAACTGGCATTCATAGGGGGCCCATTGTTAAGATCTGCTCGCTGAAGTACTGCTTTAAGAATTACTTTGGTTGATAACTAAAATGCTTTTGAGAACTAAAAAAACTAGTTTCAGTAGCTTAATTATAGGGTTTTGCATAGTGATAGATGCTATTTTGAAATAACTTAATATATAGTATATTTAAATTTCATCCCTTTGAAAAACTGCCTGGTGGTGACTAAGTCTACATGGGGGACAGGAAGGGTTAAAGTATTTTATAACATTTGGCATCATCACATTGTCATTATTCGAAATAATTGAAAAAGCAATATAAGATAGGAATGAATCTGACCTTCTCCGGGTAAGTACTAACACATTTTCTAAAATACAGCTAGAAAAAAATGAAACAGGAAAAGTTAGAATCATTTTAAGCCTTGTGCTTATTTTTAATTCTTCATCAAAACGTTGGATAGATAAATGTAAGGGTCTTTATTCATTCATGCACAAATGCATCTCTTCAGTAAACACTTACTGAAAGTCTACTTGGTTCTAGGCCCAATACGAACTACGAAGGTGATTAAGATACATTTCCTCTCTGCAAGAAGCTTAAGGGTAGTTACAGCAGAATGAGTGAGTATAATGATAGAAGAAGACAAAGACAGGGCAGGGTGGGCATGCAGGGCAGGCTCCTGAAGGTGACAGCTAGACTGAGTATTTATGGTTGGATTGATGGGTGCATGTGTGTGTGTGTGTGTGATCTGACTACAGGTCTTTTACCTTCTTAGTTAAGTTTATTCCTAGATATATTAATTTTTTTGGTGCACTGGTAAATGGAATTTTTTTAGTTTCTTTTTCTGTGAGTTTACTATTGGTGTATAAAAAAAAAGCCATTGATTTCTGGGCGTTAATTTTGTATGTGTGTGTGATCTGAGATAGAGTTAAACAAACACATGGTGATCGTGGGGAACCTCAAGACATTTGATTTTGGTGAATTATCATGCGTGATGTGCAATAGTCAATCAGTGACCCTACAGAAGGCAGGCAGGCAGGCACCAGCCCAGAGAACCCAACAACTAACATCCACTGAGCGCTCACTACATGCCAGGTGCTGTTTGCTATTCGTCTCTTTTAATTCTTCCACTGT
The DNA here is from genome assembly GCA_004026665.1 of Murina feae. NCBI lineage: Eukaryota > Metazoa > Chordata > Mammalia > Chiroptera > Vespertilionidae > Murina > Murina feae. The sequence goes on along the minus strand of PVJC01034675.1, from coordinate 15,323 downwards.
CCTATCCTGTGAAGTAAGTACTACTTTTCATCCCCATGTTACAGATGAAATAACTGAGGCATAGTTTGGTCAAGCAGCTTGCCTCAGTGGAGCCAGGATCTGAGCACAGGCGGCCTAGAGTCCATGCTCTTCACTCCTGACACCATGCCCCACGGGCAGTGGGGACTTGGTAGAGACGCAGTGTTCTGGAGGGTAGCAGAATGATTGAACTGTATACAATACTCTGAACACAAAGAAAACACTTTGTGGATGAAAGGGACTCGCTAACAAATCTAACCAGAAGTAATCCCACAAGGTGGTCGGACCAGATATTCCTAACGGGACAGGTCGTGGTGAGCAGCCATGCTCCAGGCCTACGACTTCCCTGGGAGAAGGTTCTCTTTGTTTTATGCAAGCGCTCCGTTGTTTTGTTTCATTTTGTTTTGCATCTAGGTTAAAGCACCTTTGAAAATGCCCCCTTTTACAGACCCCTCAGAAGCTGAACCACCTTCAACGCAGCATATAATCTTAACTATCATATAGTCCAACCATAGAGATTTCCCCATCTTGCTTTCCAATCTTAATTTCTCTACTTAATTCAAAACATATAAAAGAAACTGAAAACTGTCATTCTGGAAAACATTTTTCTCGGTCTGATAAGATCCTGCTTCCAGGCATGCCCTCTGTTCGGCTCAAATAGACTCTTACAAAAAATTTTTCTATGGGTTTGGATGTTCTTACAGTGACGATTTTAATAAACCCACAGACTTAAAATTAAATTTTAAGAAGAGCTAAAACAAGCAGAGCAGTGAGTGTCCCGAGAGCCGCCCTTTCCTAATAGAATGCACCCTGAATCGAGAACCAAAGCAGGGAGTATCACTGACTGGCTGGGTGAATCAGAATTCTCCCCTATGAGATCAGTCAGCGAGAGGAAATAGCTAGCCTGCTTGGCTGTTGCATTTCTCTCTGTAAATGAATAAAGATAAACTGTGAATTCTTGACCTGGGATGCCTCGGAGTGAACTGTCAGCATCAAAGTACTATCAACCTGAGAGGCCTTGTGCAAACGGCCACCTCCGCCCACTGTATGCCCCGCAGCACCTATCTGCGGAGAGCAAACATTGATTTTCAGGTCTAATAATGACAATTAAACAAGCTACTGCGCACTGAGTCTCAGGTGCCTGCCCCTCTTCCTCAGGAGTCCTTAGTCATATGTGTTGACTTAAGAAACTTCCTAATCTGCAGGGAATTTTTATAAAAGTTTATTTGAGCAAACTGATCACATGGTTGGGAAACAAGATCTCTGGAAAATGATAGTTTTGCAGTTTCATGTATACATTTACAATTAAAGAAGGAACATGAGGAAGATTACATGAAGGTGGGAGAAAGCAAGGTACGGGATAGGTAACAAGATTATTTGCTCAGGAGGGTGGTTATGACTTATGCACTAATTATGATTAACATCTAGATGCACAAGGACAATGGACAGGGCTTGCTTAAGGCAAAAATAAACCTTTAACTAAAGAAGTTATATGTCTGCAGTGTGACTACCCACCCTGAGCTGCTCAGTAAGGAATTTTATGATCAGATCACCCTGTGAGGTTACTTACCAAATTTAAATCTGGATTTATCTGATTTATTATAGAGTCCATTTTTTGCCCACACAGAGGGAGCTCCTGCTGGAAAAGAGGGACCTAGGGAGGAGATGTATAATTGGGGTATCTGGCCCAGCAGACCCAGGCACAAGGCCCTCAGATGCCAGTGTCATCCCTCTGCACACAGCCCCTCCCACTCCCTCTCTTCTCTATTCATTTGGCTCAAAGCTGAGCTGGGTGATTTCTCTGTGTGCGTGTCTTTCTAAAAATCGTAAATTTCTATGGAAAGTAATTTTGCCCTTGTTCTCTGGTTAATGAATAACATTCACACCCTCACTTACCTGTTGCCCGGACTTCCTCCCACTCCAATTCTATCTGACACTTCTAACCAACAGACATGACACAGCCTTCTCTTCACCTTTTCATCAGAAATGTGAACTCTTTGGAAGCAGGGACCAAACTTTATCTTCTTGCATGACATATAATAAGATTCTTTAAAATTCTCTATATGGTTTCTCATCCATTCTATTTAGTAACATAGGAGCTTGTGGCTGTTTAAGTAATAACGGTTAACATCAATTGAGCATTTACAAAATGCCAAGCACTTTAGATTTTTCTCATTTAAAGCTCATAACCACCCTATGAGGTTGATATTATTTGCATCGTTTTACAGATCAGAAAACTGAAGATCAGAGAGGTTAGATAACTTATTCAGGACTACTAGATGATTAGAGGCAGGAGCTAAACTCAGTCCTAAACTAGAATTTAACCAGTGTGCCTCATTGCTTTAATAGGATGATTTGCTAATGTATCCTTTTATCCATTGTTTCAAATCTCTGGTGTGTTTGGTCTGAAAAGTAGGCCCAGCCAAACACTTTCTGTGCCTCAACGTTTTAGCAATAAAGTTCTCAAAAAACGGCTAACCACGCTCCAGACTTGGCAATAGATGGATCTCAAGCCGGAGGGCAGCAATCTGCGACAAAGGCCTCATAATCTCAGTTTTCAACCTGGGCGGCTGTCAGTCCTCCCACCTCTTCACTCCCCACTGCGCCACCCCTGCCTCTTGTCAGGATAAAGGCTCAGCCCAAGAGAAGACTGGAAATCGGTGCTCCAAGGACGCACAGTGAGCTAGTTGCGGCTCACAGTCCCTGGGTTTAGCTCACTGAGCAGAGGAATCTGCTTCACCCCTAAAGCGGGTAAACACAAATCAGCTCCTGGCAAAGAAACACCGATTCTGAGGTCTGAGCCTTCAGAAAAAGCCTTTGAACGCCGCGGCGCAGCCGGGCGGAGGCGTTCCCATCCTCGACCGCGCCCCTAGCCCCGCCCCCAGCCCCGCCCCATCTCCGTCCCACCCTCCTTCCGCATTCAGGTGCCAAGCCCCGCCCCTGGCTAGCGGAAGCCAATAGGAGAGCCGCAACCCCACCGCCCCTCCTTCCTGCGGGCCGCGTCCCCGCCGGCAGTGACGTGCCCCGCCCCGCAGCCGCGGGATTCAAACTCCCGGAAGCGGCGTTGGCACCGGAGGTGTGACCCGGCAGCCGCGAGCTCCGCTGTTCGCCTCGGGAGCGGGCAGGTTGCTGGGGGGCGACCGCGGAGGTTGGCGAGGCGCGGCCAGGGCCCCCAGCCCCGGGGCAGGGCCGGACGCGAGGGAGACGGGGTCAGAGAGCGCTCCCCTCCGCTTGGACTCGATCTCTGCCCGCCCGCCTGATTGAAGCCCCGTTTCCGGGCGTCTACTTCGCGCCTGGCCCCGGCTGGTGGTGGGTTGGCTCCCTCCTCCCAGCTCTTCGGTGGGTATTACCATCCCCTTACAGCCGGCCGCAGGGGCCAGGTGACTTGGCCGAGGTCTTGCTTAGTTTAGCATTTTGCCGATTAATGATCCCTGTTGTCTAGTCTACAAGCCTCTTCGTTTGAGAGAGATGCTCCTTTTCTCAGTTTGTCGGCGCCTGTGTGCCTCCCCGAGTGATGCCTTCTGCGAGGGTTCGTGAGATCGGCCTCCGCGTGCAGCGGGGAGCCTGGGATCGCGGCCGCGGGCACTTGGCCGGGCCGAAGGGCTTCTCGGGCCACCTGCCCAGCATCGCTCCCGGCACCTGCCCTTAGCACCGAGGGTGACGAACGTAGCTCTAGGTTCAGCCCCTGGTGGTGCGGCCCTATCACTTCTTTTCAATAGGAAGGTTCTTCTACTTAGCAAGTAGGTTATTAATACCTTTTCAAACCTGAGGTTTGACGTTTAAAACTCAGACTTATAAAACATAATTGTGTTTTGTTTATTTTTACAATTTCAGAGATGTCTTGTAGAAGTCCCAAAGATTTAATTAAAAGTAAATGGCGGTCAAAGTCTAGTAACTCCAAATCAGAAACTACATTGGAAAATGTTAGGGGCAAAACTGCAGCCTTACAAACATCAGGGGATGAAATCGCGAGCGGAAGAGCAAAGCCGACTGATAAAGACAGACGCAGACTTCTGGAGGTAAATGACCTTTAAAACCCTCTCAGTTGTAGTAAACTTTATGGGACGAAATGAGAAAGTATTTTCCCAATGATGATATAATCTAGCTTTTCTGTTAGTTTACTGAATGTAAAAAATCAAGTCTGACTTCAAAGTGATAGAGTTCAGATATTAATATGAGTACTTAGAAATCTGTTTTATTTGTATATTGGCTGCTTTCCAGTAATCTTTGTCTTCAGGTTCTTTTGAGATGATATCATTACATACATTGGCATTTTGCATTCTTTTAAACTATATTTCAGGCTCCCTAATTTTCAGTTTGTTGTGGCATAGTCAGTAAAGCAGTTGGAAATTTATTAACACTGGAAAGATTTTAAAATGTAATCATTAATTTGATTTTAATTTATTTTGTAATAATACTTTTATTGTTAAAGTTAGAAAATAACTGGTTGGATTTATTTAAATTATATTTTATAGGCACATCATGAAACCAAATTATTTATTATTTTTAACAACACAGATTGAGATAAATACTTATTCAAGCATTGAGAAATGGATTATCACAAATTCTTAGACATAAGATTATTTTCCAGTCTGATGAAGGAATCTGACAGCTGCACTGAGATTGCTTTGTCATTCCACTTTTGACAAGCACTGGTGTCAAATCTCTGTTCCTTTAGAATCAGGTGAAACTAAACTTCCTGCAACTTCTACCCATTTGTTCTAATTGTGCCCATTAAAGCTACACAGAACAAGTCTGCTTTTAATCCAATTGACAGCTTTTCAAATATTTAAGAAAACCTTGCTTCCTCTTACTTTTCTGTAGACCAGTCCCATATTCTGCAGCTTTTCTGGCTTCTTATCACCCTGTCACTTTCCTGAACACTTGGTGGCATGTTCTTTTTCCTTCTGAATCAGGTACCCAGTACTATACACAGGGGCAAACACAGGTTGAAATGGTACTATTATTGCCACTGATCTGGATGCTGTACCCATGAAAACCTAAAATCGTATTAGCTTTTTTGTAACTAGCATACTACTGCCTTACCGTAAGCTTATAGCTAACTAAATCCTCCCTCGTTTTCACACAACCCATCCAACTCAATTTCCCCCGTTTTATATTTCTCCCTCTCCCCCAATGAAGTATTTCGTTTTATGTTTTTAACCTTGTTAACATGTAAAGTCATTCTTTTAACTTTTTCAATCATTTCTATTGGTGCTTTCTCCCTATGCCAGAGCAGTATAACATCCATGCCTTCATCATCTTGTAAGTCCTTGAAAATGTTGTACACTCCTTTCATGATCACTGTATAGATTGGATACCAAATCATTTTTAACAAAAAGCAACTTAAGGAATGCATTTGTATCCAGGTGTAAACGTTCTGTAATTTTTAAGTTCTGTTGCTTCAAGTTCATGTTCATCAGTGAGCATGGGTGACTTTCAGCTTTGGATTGTTAGGACTCATGTGATGGAGGGATGATTATCAGACACTCATGTAAAGCCGGTTTTTCTTTGGCTTTCTCTCGCCACTCTTGACAGAGTTGGTGTCTCCTTTCTGTGTCCGTGTCTCATCCTCTCTCTCTCTCTCTCTCTCTCTCTCTCTCTCTCTCTCTCTATATATATATATATATATATATATATATATATATATATATAAACACACACACATACACACACACACACATATATATTAACTACAGCACTTACCATATTACATTAATGTATTGATTAACCTCTCTGAGCATAAGACCATGGCTCTGGTATTTAGTGTAATGCTGACTTGATATGTAATAAATACTTCATAAAGGTTTGTTGTAGTATATCATTTACTTTCAAGTTTGACCTGGCTTTGCTCTAAGATTCTTCTTAGTTTATATGTAGACAATTCAAGTTCTTGAAGCTGAGAGGGAGAAGAATGCTTATCATCTCACAGAGAAGGACAAAGAAATAGAGCGACTCAGAGACCAGCTGAAAGCCAAGTATAGTACTACTGCACTGCTTGAGCAGCTAGAAGAGAAAGCAAAGGAAGGCGAAAGGAAGGAACAGCTGTTGAAATCCTTGTCTGAAGAGATAGGTGTATTGAAAAAACAGTTGTCTACTGCACCTGCAACACTTGCTGAACTTGAAACCAAACCATTTCATGTATCACAGGTACTAATAATTTCTTTAAGCAGATTTTCTTACTTTCTGACACAATTGGTAATTCTTATAAAGAATCAGTTCATTAAAACATGCTTGTCAAATGATGAAACAGTATTGTATAGGTTAATTTTATTTATTTATTTATTTTTGTAGCCTGGAACTCTCTCTATAAATAGTTATACGTTTTTTATGGCTTCCTCCAGGCCCCACACCATTGTTTTGCCCAAGGGAATATTCAGAATACAGAATCCACTGTGTAAGACAGTGAAGAACACTTTATTGAACTCTTTTTCCTGTAGTATGTTTCATCACGATAGGCTTCATTTTTGTTTGTTATTTTTCATATTTGAGACATAAAGTTACAATATCAAGTATGCTTTTCTTAACTATGCTTGCTTTTCCATCCCTTCTGTTGTTTTAGAGTTTGGTTTAGCAATTACACAGAAAGAGCAAGGATTGTAGATAGGCAGATCTAAGTTCAGATCTTGGTTCTGCCACTAGCTAGCTATGACTATGAACAAATTCCTCAACCTCTCTAGTCTTAGAGACAATGCTAGAATTCAAACTCTCTCCCAAACCTCAGTTTTCACATTAGTAAAATCAGGAAAGAATACTGGAGACTAAATGTAGTAATTACGTAAGTTGCATAGTGCCTGGCATATAGTAGGTGCTCAAGAAATGGTTTCTTACTGATCAGGGCTTTGATTCTTTTGGAAATTTGAACATCTGAATAATACTACTACAGCTATTACTACCACCTACAGAAGAAAATCTGCAGCTTTCAGATATAATGTCTCCATGTTGTTAAGTTCTCTGTACTTGTCCACCCTTTAGAGTAGAGCCATGAGATCTATTCATTTATGTGTAATCTCATAGATGGGCAATTGAGTGTTTCTCTAGATGAGTTCGAAGAGGTTAAGTTTTTTTAGAGAATTTCCACAGAGCTGAAACTTATCAAGCACTACAGTAGATCCAAAGTGAGTGGTAAAACCTTTCCTTACGGCTAAGAATTCCTTTCCTACCCTGGCTGGTTTGGTTCAGTGGATAGAGCATCAGCCTGGGACTGAAGGGTCCTAGGTTCGATTCTGGTCAAGGGCACATGCCCAGGTTGCAGGCTCCCTCTTGAGTAGGGAGCATGCAGGAAGTAGCCAGTCAGTGATTCTCTCTTTCATCATTGATGTTTCTCTCTCTCTCCCCCTCTCCTTTCCTCTCTGAAATAAAAAAAAAAAAAAATTAAAAAAAAGAAGTTTCTCCACTTTTGAAGATGGAAATGCAAATTTTGGTAGAAATGATCATTTAAAAAATGGATTCTTATCATTGTGTGGGCTATTTACTATTAATTTCTGTATTATTCAGCATGTGTAATTGCTATAACAAACCGCCTCCAAATTGTTTTCTACAACCAATGTTTATTTTTCCCTCATGTCACAGCCCAGTGCAGGTTGGAATGGAGGAAGTTTTACTCCACACAGTCATTCAGAGATCCAGGTTCCTTCTCCTTCCCCACCCTTCCTGTCCCTTATGGTGGAATCTGCCATCAAATCCCTTTTATAAAGTTATGAACTAGAGAGATTCTGTGGAGAATTGGGGAGGGTTTGGGGCCAGGCATGATATTGGCATATATCACTTCTGCCTACATTCCATTGGACAGATTAGGCCTCACTAACCACAGGGAAGACTGGGAAACTCATCTACAGTGTGCCCAGGGCAGAAAGGAAAGGGGTCTGGTGACATATCCCTGTCATAGTTTCCACCTAAAGAACCAAATTGAGAGTGAGAAAGGGCTGCATATTATATTAGGGTGAGTGTGTAGAGCACCTTCAGAGAAACATTTTTTTACAAGCTTCCTTGCCAGCATTCACACAAGTGAAGACTGGAATACAGCTTTTTATGTTGGCTAATCTGGGTACCTAATCACCTCTTTCTCCTCTGTTTTTCCTTTATGAGAAAATGAAGTAAAAAAGACAAGTTATGTTTTGAGTTCCGTATAATCTATGTGAACTAATAATTGTTTTTAATATAAACATAATTCTAGAAAGCAACTTTTTTGTTTGACAATTAACTATTTTCCAGAATTCATTTAAATAGCCCAGTTTTATTTTGTCTCCTTTTGGTGAAAACCACTACTCATTATGCATATGGCTACTCATATGCACTAAGGGCTATTCCAGTGATCCTGTTGTCCAGAGGTCTTCAGAAGTCAATTAGATATGAAATCTCAAGGTTTCCAATGCGCTTAGGATATTGGCAGAAGATCTGAAGTACCGTTCCCCTGCATGAGGTTCACAAGCATGTGTAAGATCTGCATTTTGGGATGCCCCTGTGAAGTATACTGAGGAAGCCTCTATTATACATTTACAATGCTAACTAATACTGGTTTATTCACAGACTGAGACTACACTTCACTGCTGTACCTCACCAATGAGTAATATTCATGAAATGGAAATACAGCTGAAAGATGTAAGTTCCTTTTCCTTTGGTTAAGTTGTGGCTAAAAGGGACTAACGCATTTAGTCTTAAATTTCATGGAATTTGACAGCATTGCTGCCGTGAAAAATCTGTCGAGATGATTCTCCATCTCTCTAGGCTACTACCTGTAAGTCTCTTTCCAGGTATTCAACAGGTCCAGTTCCTCTAATCATGGTCTCGTTAGGCTAGAAAGTCCTAGAAATTACCCATCACTGCCACATACCTCAACAGCAAATACCCCTTCTCTCCCTAAACCTAATTTGCCCCGCTCTTTTGTTATTATAATGTAATTTGAAGTTTTTTCTCTCTCTTTTTTATCCATGCAAGATGCACTCTAGTTTGAAATTCTTCCATTAGAACCAGGATTTGCTTTCATAGTTTGAAAAGGAAAATACATTCTTTGTATACTCATTACTTCTTTTCTTTAGAATTTGATACGAGGTTATTTTCAATATATGGTGAAGTCATATTATTTTAAGCTTATGTCTTAAATGGATTGGTAGGTTTCATTGGAAATTAAACAAATTGAGGACACAGAACTACAATTCACAGTGTATTTTTTTGCAAGGTTTAAGATTAGATACACAAAGTATGCAATTCTTGATTTAATTATTAGGCCACGAGGTAGGCATTTTGATTCTAGAAATATTACCGGCATGTCTACCCTGAAATAAGTATGCTTTTAAGATTCCTGTTTTATTTCATCTAGCAAGTATACCTTGTAGTCTGTTTAATTTTCAAAAGAATAATTTAAATCTGTTGAGCATCTGTAGAGTGGGGTACTGTAGTACCCTTATCAAGGAAATTTACATAGAGGTAACTAAAATAAAGAAGAAACATAGTGTTTATCAAAATAAGTTTGTTTGTTTTTTTGTCTTACATATTATCCCCAGCATCTAGAACAGTTGAAAGAATGGCTGAATGGAATCTTGTGTGCATTTTACTAGTGTCTCCTTTAGTAAAACACCTGAAAATATATGCTATTTTTTAAGCTTCTCAGCACTATCTGCTTTAAATATGAACAAAAGTTGTTATTATTTTTAATCTTTATTGTTGAAAGTATTATATATGCTCCTGTTTTCCCCCATTGACCTGTCCCAGCGCACCCCCACCCCAGGCCTTCACCACCCTATTGTCTGTGTCTATGGATTATGCACATATGCATACAAGTTTAGTGGTTGATCTCTTTCCTCTCACCCACCCCCTCCCCTGCCAAAAGTTATTTTTAGATAATGATCCTTTTTATGAAATGAACTTTAAAATGTTACATGTTTATATCCCTTTTATTTGTTTTGTTCTATCTCCCCAGATTCTTTAAGGATTACATTGTACTTCTCTGCTCTGTTTCCCTTAGAAAGGCTTTTAGATAAATGGAGTAAAATTTAACCCACCTCACCTTCAGATGGTGATCTAGACTGAGCAATGCTTCTCAGACTCCAATGTGCACATGAATCTGGGGGACTCTCATGAAATGCAGATTCTCATTATCTTGGTCTGAGGTAAAGCCTGAGATTCTGGATTTCCAACTAGTTCCAGTTGCTGCCGCTCCTGCTGGTGGTTTGAGGGCCATCCTTTGAGAACCATTAATTTACCTTTGATAAGCAATAGGAGTTTAGTTTTGGTTGTCACTTTGGCATCTGAAGATCTTACAGAGCAGGAGGAAAATTGTAGTTGGAGGCTTTAGGGAGCAGGAGAACAGAAAAATCTCACTCCTCACAGTCAACACACACTCAACATTATTCAGCTTTTGGGAGCTCAGCAGTTCTAGTCCTATACCCCCCCCTCCTCAAAGCTCCTGCAAAACTTCTGAGGAAGTTTGCCTCCTACTTTAAGATCAGTGCTTGTTATGCTAAAAGAAGCCCCGAAAAACTATGTTGACCTTTCTTAAGGCCTAGTTGTAGCAATCCTCAGCTACCACGTCAGTCTAGCTGACATTTTGAAATAATTCCATGAAGTTCATGATGTGAACACTGTCTGATGATGTGAGCAACTTTCACACTAAATCAAACCAAAGAATTAAAAGGCAGTTTCCATAGGCATTCTTGCTCTTCATTTTTTTAAAATCTCATTTTCAAATCTCATTTTAGAGAAGATAAATAATGATTTTTAAATCGTTTATTGGAAAAAATTCAAATTCACAGCAAAATGACAAGAATGAAAATGGTACATATACCCATTAACCCTTTACCAACTCTATCATTGTTAATATCTTTCCCATTTTGCAGTCTCTTTCAGTCCCCCCCAATAAATATATCAACCTTTTTGGACATGCAGCGCAACTGCCTGTATCTTTAAAGAATAGAAATTCTTATCTGAAAGAAGACGCCCTGATATATATACCGTAATCAAAAACTTCCAGTGTGTTTCTCAGGACTTAACCCATCTCACCCCTCGAGTGAGATGCCAGCTTGTGGAGGAAGGGAGCCCCTCTTTTTACAGTTCACCTGTGACAAATGTAGGGTGACTCAAAAAGATCTAAGCACTTTGGAAAACATATTCTAGTGTATGTTTTACTTCAGTGAGGTTATACCATGCGACGTGTTTTGTGTTTTTTTAAGAACTGTGTGCCGTCTCCTCTGGCAGCCCTGAAGGGTAGGAAGTTATTCATCCTGGCTGCTACCTCAGCCACTGATAACAGCAAATTAAAACAGGGCTGGGGTGAACTGTGACTCCAGGGGCACAGATTAAGAACTTGTAAGATTATAGAAGTAGTTATGGCAGCTTTATTACAAAGGGTTTGTGGATATAAGAAACATCCGAACTTGTAGAGAATTTGTGTATGAATTTATCTGAGCCAAACCGTCAGGCCAGGAAGCCAGACGTCAAATCTTCGGTTGGCCAGCGACAGTTTTGCAGTTATTTTTATCCACTTGGAACTAAGGAGGGAATTTCTCTGTGAGTCATAAGAATTTTTTATTGTGCTGGAAAAGACTACATCACTTGGGTTCGTTCCCTTCCCATTTTAAGATTTTGCTTTCTAATTTTATTATTATGTTTGTTACTGATTTTTGTATCTGTTCACATTGAGGCTCTAGAGAAAAATCAGCAATGGCTTGTGTATGATCAGCAGCGAGAAGTCTACGTAAAAGGACTTTTAGCAAAGATCTATGAGTTGGAACAGAAATCGGAAACAGCTGCTCATTCACTCCCACAGCAGATAAAAAAGACTGAATCAGAAGGTACTGGTATAATATGTTCTTTTGGAATAGGCCTGCCTGGCATTTTCCCAAAGGAGAGATTGCTCAAATTTAGATTTTTATAGATATGTGTTAGAAAGTAAAGTAAGAGCAAGTCTTATTAAAATGGTGTTCTGGAGAAATACCATTTTGGCCATTCTGTCTTATTTTCCATTGTTTTCTGATAAAAGGGCGTAAGACACAGGGCAAAGGGGAAATCTGGCAGCTCCAGGGCACACTGTATTTTCTCCACTGTGCATGTCCTCCTCTCCTTCAAAGCCCTTCTCCAACCTCATTCCTCCCGGAGCTGGCCTTGTCACCAATTACCATATCAATCCCAGGAGAAAGAATACATTTTGCAGGTGATACTACAATCATTTGAATCTCACCATAGAATTGAGATGAAGTTTCTTATTCATGATGCTGACTTTCTGCCATGTGCTCTACAATTTCCCTAACATTGCTCTCAACTGAGTTTCACAAGAACCCTAAGAGGTGGGGGCAGAAAGGTCATTACTCATTTTACAGGTGACAAGCTAGGGACAGAAAAGAAACCCCATGCAAAGCACTCATTAGATGACTGACAGCCCTAACAGGACGGAAGTTTTGAATTAGACAGAGAGAAAGGCAGGCAAGCCTCATAATCTTGGAGCTCCATATTTGAAATTTTTAAAAATGAAGCTAATTCTAAAAAGAGAATGTCTCTGGAGACATTCAAAGCCGTTTATCCCTAAGGGGGCAAAATTACTACACATGAAAGCAGGATTTTAGTTACTGGCTAAGTCTAATTTTTTTCTTTGGTAATATAGGGGTGTGTGTGTGTGTGTGTGTGTGTGTGTGTGTGTGTGTGTGTTATCAAAGTAGTAATGGTTTGCTAAAATAATTTAATAGTATAGGAGGATCCTGCTACACCTTTCCCATCTTATCCTGTCTGTTTCCTCCTATCAGAGCAGCTACTGTTAACATTTCTGTTTTTTAATTTGGGTGATTATCTCACCTATAAATAATTAGCTTATATCCCTATTTGTTGATTCCTCTTCTTTAGACATTAGTGACTTTTCCTCTCCATAGAATAGTTATATTACTATTTTTTTAGTTCTTCTAGTTATTAGTGTTGTTGTTTCAAATAACATACCTGAACTTCTATTTTTTAAAATATATTTTATTGATATTTTACTGAGAGGAAGGGAGAAGGAGAGGGATAAAGAGTTAGAAACATCAATGAGAGAGAAACATTGATCAGCTGCCTCCTGCATGCCCCTTACTGGGGATGTGCCCGCAACTAAGGTACATGCCCTTGACTGGAATCGAACCCGGGACCCTTCAGTCCACAGGCCGACGCTCTATCGACTGAGCCAAACCGGTCAGGGCTGAACTTCTATTTTTTGTCCTATCAAATATCAGTCCTATCTCTTGACTTTCATCTTGTAAGGTGAGGAGATAATGTGACCTTGTTTATAGAAATGGGTTTATCTTTATCTTTGCAGGAATATTACGTATTTTATAAAGTGAGTTATGCCCTGCTGTGTTTGTCATAGGTTATCTTCAAGAAGAAAAGCAAAAACATGACTACCATCTCTTGGCAAAAGCAAAAAAAGATCTTGAGGCTGAACGACAAACCGTAACTCAGTTGAATTTAGAACTTCATGAATTTCAAAGAAAATATGAAGAAACCCAAAAAGAAGTTCATAACTTAAATAAATTGTTGTGTTCACAAAGAAAAGCAGATGTACAACATCTGGAAGATGATAGGCATAAAACAGAAAAAATACAAAGGCTCGAGGAAGAGAATGATATTGCAAGGAGAAAACTTGAAGAAGAGAAGAAGAGATCTGAAGAGCTCGCATCTCAGGTGAGCCTAACCAATAAGGTTGTCCATGATTCATAATTCCAGTTTCTCCTACTTACTAAATGCAGAGACTATTTTAGCCACTAGGGAACCAGGAAGGAACAAAAGTTTCTGTTCCCTTTGTGGGTATTCGTATTTAGAATTGAAATTGACCATAAATTAAAGAAAACAGGGAAATATGCCAAAGAGAAATTGGGGGCCAGTGGAGGCCTCACAGAGGAGCTAGTATTTGGACAAAGACCTGATGTCAAGAAGGAACCAGCATGGTGAGTGGCTGTGGGAATTCTCTGCAGCCAGAGGAACTCATACACTTCAAAGGCTCTGAGAACGGAGGAGGCAAGTATGGTGAGAAGCCAGAAGATGTCAAGAGGGGACTCAGGCTGATGCCTCGATCTTGGCGGTGATACCATGCTCAGGTTCATTCACATGGCACGTTCCATGTTCTCACTCCCTAGCTTTATGCCAGGATGTGGAAGTGACTGAGTTTGGATTATCGGAATGGAATGCTACTTTGAGAGAAACTCATTAAGCTAAATTTTGCTTAGCAAAGCACGGAAAAATGGCAAGAACAGTATTTGGAGTTTATACCTGGTCTCTAGTCTAGAATGTGTGTGGCCTTAGGCAGATCATCTCGCATCTTTGACTTGCAGGTTATCTACATGTCAGATTAATATTTTTTGTATCATAGGGCTTTTGTGGGGGTCAGTTGAGAGACTGTAAAAGAGTTTTGCTAGTGATTTCTAATATTAGAATAGTAACTTTAAAAATCCTCCAAAAGCTGGGGGGAGTGGATCATTTGTAACATTTGCCATCTTAGTCTTTACCACGCTTACTTCTGCCTACCGAGCAGTGTTGTGAAAGCTTACACATAAATGATTGAGAATGTTGCTCCAACTACGTGGCCAAGGAGATGAGGCACTGACAGCTATTATCCTATTCAGAAATATCAGATTAGATGTCAGAACCTCCTGGGAAGTGGGTGTGGCCACTGCAGAGCTCTGTGCGGGTTATCAGCTTTCAGCCTGAGCCTCAGGGAGCTCTTTGCCTGGGTGCACTGCTCAGCTGCTGGCATGAATAGCCATCAAACAGCCAGCTGGAGTGACTCACTCAGCGGAGCAGGTGCTGTTCTGGTTAGAGCTGTGAGACCGTGAGCTGCTCATGCATCCAGGTCAAGCGACAAGAAGATTGTCTGTCTTTACACCCTACAGATCCAGTTTCTTTACGCGTCTCTGTTAAAGCACCAGGAGGAACAAACGAGGGTAGCTCTGTTGGAACAACAGGTACGCACTGGGGTTGCTTCCACATTCATTTTAACCCGTTAGAAAATGGAAGTTTTCTCATCTTTATACTGTTTTGTGAAGGACCATTTGAAAGTCTGTTGTCAAGCTAAAGTAGATCCTCTGAAGTGAGGCTGGCAATTTTCTTGACAGGTAGATGTTCACCTTGGCAAATTTTATTCTTCTCCAAATGGCTTCTGTAGTTCCTGCTGTAGCCTAATGGAATCTCCCTCAGAGGGCGACCTTATAACTTCAAGCAGAACTCAGAGAGACACCATTTATTCTCAGAATGTAGACCAGACATGTTTAATACATTCCAAATCTGGAGCAGCCATCTCTTTCCCTTCTCCCCCTTCCACATAAAAAAAGTGGTGGGGGGAGATACCTATGCCT
>PVJC01034674.1:0-18679 GCA_004026665.1 Murina feae | reverse complement strand
GGTGGGGTGGGAACCGGGTGGAGGGGAGCTATTGGGGGGGGAGGAACCACTGTAATAATCTGAACAATAAAGATTTAATTTTAAAAAAAAAGAATCACTCTCTGTTCTGAAGGACAGCAACCAAAAGGAACATATAGGAAAAATTTTTAACCAAAGAAAAAAGCCCTCCAAGGAACAGAGCAGATAGTCCAGAAAGCTTTAAAATGTATTAATTAATTCTCTGAAGATAAGAGAAGATATGGCTCTTATGAAATAAAAATAGGAGGCTGGGGGATGGGGAAGCAACTTCAGAGAACAAAAAACGAGCTCTTGGAAATTTAAAAATGCGATGGCAGGAATAAATAATTCAAAAGAAGCACTGAAAAACACAGTTGAGAAAATAACCCAGAGGCTAAAACAAGAAAATAAGAAAGAAAAAATAAAATTAGAGGATTACTGAGAGTCAGAGAGAACAGAAAAGATATGCTCTGTTCTAGAGCTTTTGTGTATTTTTATGAAATGTCACATTTTTTAGAGCAAAGAGAGAATATGATTTAAATTTATAACGCCTAAGATTTGTCTGTTGAGAAGAAACCTCGAGACAAACCAGAAAAGATCATTCATATTCCACCTGCATTTCCTTCTAACATATTTGGGATCATTATTCAAACCAAGAAAGAACCAACAAATTAGTTTCTCTTTCCAAGCCATGCAAAACAGTTTCAATCATTCTTATATGCATCCCCTACTGGTGTGTTTTTTCAAAATATTTCATCAAGGCTCTTCACTCCTACCTTCATCTATTCCTAAGCATCCCTAAAATTCAGTCTTCCCACAGAGAATCCTCCAGTCTTCTGGCAGGTGTGGGAAGGCCTTCTCCTAACTGCAAGGAATGGAACAGTGACCTGGGGTCCTGGCTGTCTCTTTTAGATACTTTCAGATCCTCTGTCACCACTTTCAGAAAGATCTGGTACCTTTGATCTCTGTCTAAAATGCCTTTTATTTGATTAGACATTAGACACAGTAGACATGTGTGCATAAATGACAAATTCCTATGACCAATTAATTTCCAAAAGGGTAACAAAAAAAAATGTTAGACACAGATGCAAAAGGGCTATGGTTACTAAGAGACACATATAAAAGACTAAGTTCTTTGTAAGAAAAAGAAAGATGCTTGTTTTCTCTCTTACAGACACAGAGATGTCTGAGACAGCCTCAATTTTACAACTTTACCCAACATCATGAGCAGATACAGATTCGTGCATTGCAATTGTCACAGACCTTTAGATATTTCTACACACTTTCAAAGACTCTCCAAAACAGTCCTTGGCTTTCAGGCTTTCAACTGGAAGACAGAAGGCCAGCCAAGTCCTCCAGGCTCTCACCCTACAGACCACTTCAGCATCCAGACCAGATTGTTTAGAATGCAGGAGTTTGTAAGAAAACAAGCAACATAAGAAACAGTCTTTTACTCGTTTAGTTAATTTTCATCCAGGAGTTGTCATTTATAAGAACAAATTCTTTTAGTTTCTAATTTTTAAAATGATAAAAATATTTTAACCAGGGCAGGCAGGTTCAATGACCACCAGACCTGACACATGAAGTGTGAAATTGAACACACCTGCGTCTCTCTCATTAAAAAGCTCAAGAGTCAATAGTAACAGCATCAGAATGTGAAAGTCGGGGAAACAAAAAAGGTCTTAAGGTTGCACTAGTTGTGACATTCCTTGATCCAGGGGTTGATTCTTGATTAATTTTCATGCTTGTGAAATGAGTATACTGGTACATTTTTCTTGAAACAAAGACCAATAGCAAAGATGATTTTATCAGCAGTCAGAAAGGCAAATATTCAATGACACAGGAAGTGACAGGAATACCTTGTTAACCCCACAATTGAGACAGACCATTGGTGTAACTAAACCAAGGTCAACTGAGCCCATGACAAAGAGATGAGTAGTTCAAGCGCCAGGTAATAAGAGAATTATCAATAAAAATAAACAAAATGGTCATACACAAGGAGCCAGCTAGATTGCTTATTACCTTTTCCCAAAAGAGAATAGATGTTCTGTGTTTTAAAGTAAGATCAAAAACCAAAAACATATTCCTGTGTTTCCTCCACTACTGAAGGCAATAGAAAAGCTGCTTTATGAACAAAACTAGGTTAAATCTATAATCAGGGTAAGTGAATGCAAAATCTTTATTACCAGATGGTAAGATTCACCCTGAGAGCTGTAAAAAGCAAATCCGGATTCTTGGGGCCCGTGAGATACGCACTCAGATAACACAGCGTAGTTGCTCCCGTAGTTGGGACTTGTAATTGTCCCAGGAGTCCAGGCTAAATCCGTGCTAACTGTGCAAGGGAGACTCAGAAACAAAGGTCAGCATTTTAAAAAGTAATTTTATTTGCAATTTTGTATTTCAGAAGAACTGGGCTCTCAATGTAAAATATAACAGATAAAACCTCCAAGTCCCAATTAGTCTGTTTAAATTTTCAATGGTGGAAAATAATAGTTAACCCATAAAATTACTATATCTTCAAAGATCTTACATATGTGTCAATATCAGCATTTCGTTAGGGATGCAACTTACAGAAAAGGGGCTCAAGGCTTCCTCTCTCTTGCAGCCTAGAGGGAATTATCTTTGAACGTGTTTAGATAAAATGGTGCCAGGTAAAATAACTGCTTTGCTCCTATAAGCTAATAGCACTTTCTGTTTAAAGTACTTCACATGTAAAGCCTCACATCACAGCTCATACGATACAGAGCTTTATTTGAATGCCAATTATGTATGAAGACTTGTCCTGCCCTCATCTCTGAAAACTGAGTCATGCTTTACTTATTATAACATCCCTCAAAGCATCTTGTTCAGCACCTCATGTGTATGCATAATAGATGCCAAATAAATGATTATTAAGTTGAATTAATCTTTTATCAGAAGTTAATCTTTTATCAAACAGTCAACTTCTAAATGAAGGTGGATTTAGTAATGCTTTTGTATATGGATATTTGAGAGCAATTATTCTATCAATCAAATGTGAATTGGTTAAAGCTCATTATTTTTCAAGAACACACAGTACACCACCATTGAGACTAATGTTGGTTAGAAGGAATAGGCTAAATTGTTAGATGCTAAAAATAGCTGTTTCCATCTCAATCTGTTTCAACCATTTCCATTTCTGGGTCATTACAATTTAAAATCTTCTTATATTTAATCATAGATACTTGAATTCTTCCTTTTAAATTAAAGATAAATTGTTGAAGAAGCTCCATATAGTGCAATTAAGGAAGACCTTTTTTCTTTATTCACAGCTACCTCACAGTGAAAATAGAGTATTTTTCCTCAGTCACTAATGACAGATTCCTTCTCAAATCAGTTAAAATTTGTCAAACTGTGGGAAACTCCAAGGCAGGGGCTAGCTCCTCAAAACGCCCAGCACAACACCTGACATAGAACAAAATCTCATTGTTAAATTGAACCAAACCCATTGCTTTTGACTGAGAATCCTGTCACCACACAGCACTGCAACTGAGTTCAGATGTTTTTTTCTTCAGAGTCCAATTTAATACTGTCTAACTTCTAAGATGACATGGGGACTTAAAATACAGCACATTTTATATTACTCAGGTAGACTAAAAATTAAACATTTTCTTTAGAATAGGAAAAATTCTTGAACACATTTCAAAGCAACTCAAAGTAACCTTGATTTGGTAGGTCTTGGTCTCCTAGAGTATATCAGATGCCTCATATTGTTTCTTTTCTTTTTCTCTTTAATTGAGGAACAAACTAAAAGCCTTCATAATGATTTCTTTGTTCTATTTTGTATTGTAAGCAACAAAACATTATTTCTGTTTCTCTTCAACACCAAACTATTCTTCCTCTTTATACAGGAAAAAGCACTCTTGCCTAAAACTATCTTGCACAGTGCTTCCTTGTAAAGGATGGACACTCTAAACATATGCAGTGGGATAAATGTCCATGTGTTCACATGTGAAAGAAGCAATATGTCTATGTTATTTTGTGACAAGATAATTTCCTTCAAGCCTCATTCCATCTGATGAGAGATAATATAATCTTAGTCAATTCTCCTAAAGATAGGCATTTCAGTTAAAGTTTGTTGGAGAGCACACGAGACCTGGTTAGAAAGTTTGTAAGGAGAACATTCTGAGAAAAGGGAAGTGTGTGGAAGGCCACCTGCCCTGTTCAACGGAATTCCGATTTAGGGGAGTCTTAGAGGAGTGCCAAAAGCAGCGCCCCTAATTATTCCTTGACTTTTCAAGACAAGTCTGTGCATGTGAAGACCCCCATTTACTGGAATTCTTATGCTTAATCCCTTGATGACCTTGCCTAGAGAACAATGCAAACACATGCCCTCCCAACACAAGGTCATCCCTTGATGACCTTGCCAAAAGCAGCGCCCCTAATTATTCCTTGACTTTTCAAGACAAGTCTGTGCATGTGAAGACCCCCGTTTACTGGAATTCTTATGCTTAATCCCTTGATGACCTTGCCTAGAGAACAATGCAAACACATGCCCTCCCAAGATTACTCACCTTACTGATTGTATCTAAAGATAAAACTTCCAATAAAGCCTATCTGGGCTCTCACTTACCTCCTTTGGTCCTTATGATGGTTAACATTATGTCTCAATTTTACTAGACAATGGTGCCCAGTTATTTGGACAAACAGTAGGCTAGACATTGCTGTGTAGTATGTTTTAGATGTGATTAATATTTCCAAACAGTTGACTTTGATTAAAACAGATTATCCTCCCATTTTGTGGGTGGGCCTCATATAATCAGTTAAAGGCCTTAACAGCTCAGTCTGAGGTTCCTTGAACAAGAAGGCGTTCTGCCTTAAGACTACAATTACAACATAGAAAACCTGCTTGAGTTTCAAGCCTGCTGCACTGTGGAATTTAAATTCAAGACTGAAACATCAACTCTCCCCTGAATCTGCAGCTTACCCTACAAATTTCAAACTTAACACCCCCACAATTGTGGGAACCAGTTTCTTAAAATAAACCTGTGTGTGTGTGTTTCTTCTTGGTTCTATTTCTCTGGAAAACCCTAACCCATAGGCCCCTCACACCCCCCTGTCATCCCCTAATATTAATTCAAGTCATCTTTGGTGACTGCTATTTAAGACTTCTAAGTCTACTTGTCAGCATAATTTTTGAAATACCCCTTGCTGGGTTAACGATATCTTTGACCTGTTCTTTTCTTCGCAAACACTTTCAAGGTCTCCAGCAGCCCTCACCAGCCTCCGCTCCTCCTGAGTGACGGGGGAATGGAAAGTCATTTGTTATTATCTGCTGACTTCTCATCACCACAGTGGGCCTTCACATTCCAGCTGAAATTTTTTATTTAGTGTTGACAGCCCCTTATGGGGTCCACAGTGAGCAGCTGGGGCACTAGAGTTCTGTTGGAAATGTAAGCGGGAATGTGGATAGGAGGGGGTGGGGCCTACACAGAAACCAGGCTGAGTGGGGGTCTTCACCATGGGCTTCACCTGCTACCCCACTGAGTACAGTGACACCTGCCATGATGGGGCAAGATTGTGGCTTTATATATGTGTTTTAATGTAACTCAAAAAAAATGAAACTACTGTTCAAATGACAAAGTATCCAGCTGCTAAATTGTTTTTTACTTTTCCCCAGAAAGGAAAACAAGCCTTGGGTGTTTTCAGACTGATTACAAAGGTTTTGCTCTCGATGTTATTGAAGCAGATGCATTTAGCTGCTTTTTGTGTGTGTGGATAAAAGCCATGCTCACGCCGATCACTCAGATCTTTCTGTCACTCGAACTGCTTCACAGTTCCCTTTGAGACACGCTTAACAGCTTTGCTCTCCATCATGAAGAATCATGGCGAGAGCTGAGGCTGATGTTCAACACGCAGCCTTCTCTACGAGCATCTCAGTGCCCAGACTGTGAAAGCTAAATATCTACTGAACCTCATCTTTCCAAGGTCAGCAGAGACCTTTTGCTAAGCAAATCCAATGACCTTTATCTTTCCTTATTCGATTTGACCTCCTCCATTCATTTAAAAACATTTATTGAGGGCTGCTGAGTATCCAGCTCTATCTGGGTGCTAGGGACAAAGAAATCAACAAGACACAATTTCTGCTCCCAAATGAAGTGAAAGTAAGAGGGGGTGATAATGTAAAAATACGTGTGATGGTTCAAAAAAAATACGTGAATTAAAGCTACGTGAAGGAGCACAGAAAAAGGCCGCCTTATTCTGGCTGGGCTCTCAAGGGATGGCTTCTAGAAGAGGTAACAGGAACTAATTCACAGCACATAAGTAGGAATTAGCTCACTGAATGAGGAAAAGAAAAGTGACCCCAAAGAACTTACTTAGGTAAAAGCAGCAAACCATGGCCTGGTCAGCATGGCCCAGTGGTTCAGCGTCAACTTATGAACCAGAAGGTCATGGTTGGATTCCCAGTCAGAGCACATGCCCAGGTTGCAGGCTCGATCCCCACTGCGGGGGCATGCAGGGGGCAATCTCTCTCTCTCTCTCTCTCTCTCTCTCTCTCTCTCTCTCTCTCTCTCCTTCTTCCTTCCTCTCTGAAATCAATAATATTTATTTATTAAGCAGCAAAGTATGAAAGAGCAGGAAGCATTCTAAGAACTGTTAGAAGACTGGCTAGAGGAAAATAAATGTATGGGAAATGGCCAGATGTGAGGGAGGACACAATGGGGTATGCGGAGGCCCCAAAGTATCTTAAAGAGGCATTCTATGAGTAACAGGGAAGCAGAGTGCTGTGAATAAGAAGAAAAAAGGCAGAATGCTTCTTTAGAATGTTATTAGAATAACCCATGTGAGAAATGATGAGAACCTGAACGAAGGAATTGGCTGAGTCATCGGTCATTGAATGAGATGGCACATGCAAGAGAAGAATTCATCAGCCAGCGAGTGGATTCAGTGTGTAGACTTTGAGGAGCCTGCAAAGCAGCCACATACAAGGTTCTGGCTAGAATATAGATATTGGAAATGAGTGTATGCTTAGTAATTAAAAGAATTAGCATGTTTAAAATCACCATGGTCTATGAGTCAGAGGAACAGTAGCCTGAAGACGAAATTTTTAAAAGGAATGAGATCTCTTAGAAGCACAAAAGGTGATGAGGCTGAAAAAGAGGGGAGCGGTCAAGAAAAGAAAATCCAAAGGATAGCAGCATCAAAGAAGCATTTAAATCAGCAACGGATTCGTGTGACCCTGTGCAAGTTACTTACCCTCCCTGGGCCTCAGTATTTCCAAATGCAAACTGAGCAATAAGGCATCCTTCATAGATTGTTGTTATTGTTAAGTAAAATAATGTACCATATTGCTTGTCATAAACTTTTTTTGTTGTTGTTCTTTTCCATGAGAAGAACTACCCATTTCCCCTTAGGGGGATAGAAGAAAGAAGGAAGTAGTATTTTCACTAGGATGGTAGTTATTGGTGAATGTGGGAAGATTAGGATCCATTGGGAGGGAGGGGTTGTGGAAGGATTGAGCAAAAGAAAATAAAAGAGAAAGAACTCAATAAATAAATAAAGTTAACCAAAAAAGTTAAAAATACATTAAAAAATAAAATGTCAGACATACTAAAATAAGTACAGTAGTAAAAGCAAAAGGAATGAGCGGTGGTAAAACACCTTTTCCTACCATGAACACGGAACAATGAACTTCAGAAGACTATGTATGAGGGTTTGCAAATGGACAGAACAGTATTTGTCTCTTATCTAAATTCTCTGAACATCCTGCAACAAACATTAGGGACTTAGGCCCAACTCTAATTCATCAAGTTCAAAATTCCAGCCTAACCCCAATATTCCGTTTCTTTTCAGATGGTATTGATGTATGATAACAATTTCTCAGTCCCTGACAAAGAACAGCCAACCTGAGAGAGAAAAAACTCAAAAACATTAACAATGGAATGATAGGTTAGAAAAATTTACTCACCAAACCTTCAACTCTTGCAGTATACTTGTCAGCACATTACACAGGGGTTTTAATTTAGTAGCTTTCCAAAATATGGGCAAGAATAAGGTCTTAGCAGTTCCCTGATACTAGCATGGCAGAGGAGGGAGAAATAATTAAACATTGACAGGCAAGTTGCTGCTCTCACAGCTCAGCCAAGGCTTCTGCAGAGGACACCAGGTATTTTTAAACCATGGTTCTATTGCAGCTAAAGAAATTGTACAGCCTGATCGAGGTAGCTCAGCAGTTGAGGTCACTGTTTGATTCCTGACAGGGCACATGCCAGGGTTGTGGGCTCAATCCTCAGTGTGAGCTGTGCAGGAGGCAGCTGATGAATGATTCTCTCTCATCATTGATGGTTCTATCCCTCTCTACCTCTCTCTTCCTCTCTCTGAAATCAATAAAAGCATATCATTTTAAAGAAATTGTACATTTTTCTTTTTCTGGAAATAGGTATTAGTTTGTTTCAGAGTCTGGTGATAAATAAGTGATAGAAGTAATAATCCCAATGCTCTTATTCTTTCACCCAATTTCTTATTTTAAAAAAGCGTATATGCTGCCTATGAGATATGCCTTGGAATTTTAGGGGGCCAAAACATTGTTTCTTACTCTCACATCCTTACGAAAGCACACATCCAAACAATCTGTTTTCAGTTGTCAGAACCTTTATTCTGCACATTATATGAGAAGATACCTAAGGATTCTATATAAACCCAGCAAAACAGACCTTAAACATACATGTGAGAAGGGTAAGACAAGAAATTCTTTTCCCACCCAGAATACTGTCACCACCATGACCCAACCAGCACACTCAGTATCCAGAAGTAATTCATAACTATTAACCAATATATTGATATTTTTCCAATATGCAGACTCCAATACATGGCCTAGAAAACAGTACAGTGAAATCAAGCAGGAAAAAAGTGTGATGCTTCCTTATGCTCATTGTCTTCACCACACACATCAGTGCCTGGGAGGTCAGCCCACAAGAAGGTTCAATTTGAGATTAGGCACTTTTTTAGAAGTAAACAGCATTTTTCCCAAAGAAAGCACATATAAATTGCAACTAAGTTTTACTTCTTTTGTACTATTTATATAACCAAGCATGTGTATGTTTATTTTCAAAGAAGAACATTTCTTGTCTAACACTCATCTCTTGCTCATATTCAGTGTTACAGACTGGATGTTTGTGCCAGTCCAAAATTCATATGTTGAAGCCCTAATCCCCAGTATTTGGAGATGGGGCCTTTGGGAGGTAATTAGGTTTAGATCAGTCATGAGGGTGAGGCCCCCAAAATGAGATTAGTGCCTTTATAAGAAAAAGAGGAGCCACCAGAGTTCACTTTCTTCCCACACACACCCACTAAGGAAAGGCCACATGAGGACACGGCAAGAAGACAGCCATCAGCAAGCCAGGAAGAGAGCTCTTACCAAAACCCAGCCATTCTGGCACCCTGATCTCAGACTTCAAGTCTCAAGAACTGAGAAAATAATTATCTGTTGCTTAAGCCACCCAATCTATAGTATTTTCTTATAGCAGCTAAAGTAAACCAAAACAATGAGATAAATGTGATTGAAAATAGAGCTAGTGGTTATATAGGAAAGGACAGCATGACACAAAAAGGAATTACACTCATAAAACCAGGATATGTTTTTCCTCTTTCTTTTTAAAAGATGAGATGCTGTAGAATTATCAGAGCCAGATAGGCTGTCTGCCCTTGTCAATGGTCTAGGCATTAATGCTGTGAAAATTAAAAGTTCTGTTACAAGAAACTAAACACAGCCACTGAGCTTGAAGGTGAATGAGTAGGTCTTCAACAGCAACCCCAGAGACAAATGCATACTGACAGCATTTGCAAAGTCAGATCTTAATTTACAGACTCATTGGAAATTAATGTTGTGGATTCCAAAGTCCAATCAACCTTCAAACTTCTATGTTCACAGAGGGAGGAAATCTTATCACCTAATACTCCCCAAAGTATTCTACTTTTCTTCATCAATTTGCTCAGGAGAGGGCTTGTATTAGTCAGATCCTGCAGGAAAAAAAGGAACCAATAGGAGAACTAGACAGAGATTGTAAGGAACTGGCTCATACAATTGCAAGGACTGGTAAGTCCAAGACCTGTAGGGCAGACCAGTAGACTGGAAATTCAGGTAAGAGTTGATGTTGTAGTCTTGAGTCCAAAATCTGCAGGCAGAGCAGTAGGCAAGATACTCAGGCAGGGTATTGTAGTCTTGAGGACAATTGGTTCTTCTTTGGGAAACTTCAGTGTTTGCTCTGAAAGCCTTCAAATGGTTCGATGAGGCCAACTTGCATTATCCCTGTTTTATTCAAAATCTGACAAAATCTAAAAATATATCTTCACAGCAATATTTAGACTGGTGTTTGGCCAAACAACTTGATACATAAATGGAAAGTGAAAAGAAAACAAAGACTAATTTTCAAATTGTCTTCTGTCCTAACCAACTAATCTTCCTAAAACTCTATATCATTCCTTGACACATTAAACAGCTCCCTGAATCAAATATGTTCTATTATATCCAAAGGGATGCCTTGCATTTTTACTAAAGTCAACATTGCAAGTGCAGGATGAGTTCATGAAATAAACATGGGCATCTCTAAACCATGAAATGTCAAAGGTCAGTAACTTAAGGCAAAGTTGCACTCTATAAAAAGGTCAACTCTTAGGGCAATGATACTGCTTGTCTGTTCAGCATTTTAGCCCAGGGACTAGCTCTATGTCTGGCACACAGTTGGTCCTCAAAAAAATTTTGTTGAATGAATTAGGGAGGTAAAAGAGGTTAACATTAACAAAGGTGCTTCCCACTTTGGGATGACAAAGCCAAGTAAAGGTCTATTTTGTTTCCTCATTTGTTCTTATACTCCACTGCAAGATAATTACCTCCACAAATTCAACAAGGTACAGACTTGCTATAACTCTATTCTAGTCCCCAAGTCAATAAGGTTTCTTCTGTATTTTGAGGCTATTCATTTTCATTACATGTTGCAGCACTCAGAATTCAGTGAGCATGTTTACCAGCTATATGATCTTGAGCAATAATAATAACAGCTAACACTAACCAAATGTCAGATACTATTTTGTAGTGCCTATATTTACTCATTACATTCTTATGTGGTGAGTGCTATTTGTCTCCTTTTTAGAGAAGAAGAAACTGCAGCACAAATAAATTAAGGAAATTGCTCAAAAGTCAGACTAGTATTTAGCGGCTGAGTTGCAACTGGACTCAGTCTAGTTTTATTGTTTTATTTTTTTAAATATATTTTATTTATTTTTTACAGAGAGGAAGGGAGAAGGATAGAGAGCTAGAAACATCAATGACAGAGAAACATTGATCAGCTGCCTCCTGCACACCTCCCACTGGGGATGTGCCCGCAACCAAGGTACATGCCCTTGACTGGAATCGAACCTGGGAACTTTCAGTCTGCAGGCCGACGCTCTATTCACTGAGCCAAACCAGTTAGGGCTCAGTCTAGTTTTAGACACCTCTTTCTGCCTCTACTATACTGCATTTTACTTAGCTGCTTAGAGCCTCACTGTTCATTTAAAAAATGAATACATAAATCCTCCCTTATAGAATTGGCTTAGATTTAGAACCAATATATGCAGAGTTCATAGGAGTGTCTAGCACACAGCCCATAGGCCCTGGGTAAATGGTGGTGGTAGGGGATGGACAGCAATAGCAGTTGTAATTGTTGCTATTGTCATTGTTATCATGTCATGGCTGAAGTAGATTTTATCGACAACCAGCTCATCTTGCAATTGGTACTTCAAAAGGATAGGAACCTATCTCTACTGCTTGGTTCATAGAATCCTATATAATAAAAGCCTAATATGCTAAGTGTCCAGTCATCCGTGTAACCAATCAAAACATAATATGCTAATGATATGCTAAGGCCACTTAACTGCTCGCTATGACATGCACTGACCACCAGGGGGCAGACACTCCAACTGATAGGTTAGCTTGCTACTGGGATCTGCCTGATTGGAACTGAGCAAGACAGGCCAGACATGCCCTGGAGCCTTCCCGTGGTCCCTCCCCAGCTGGCCAACCTCCTGCGTACCTCCCCGGCCTGATCATGTACCTGTGGGGTCCCTCAGCCTGGCCTGCACCTTATCATAATCTGGGACCCCTTGGGGGATGTCAGAGAGCCAGTTTGGGCCCGATCCTGCAGGCCAGGCCAAGGGACCCCACTGGTGCACAAATCCTGCAGGCCAGGCCTCTAGTCTATATAAATAAAAATGTAAATGTTCGTTTGTTCAAAATCTCAAATCTCCAAAAGTTCTTCACCAATTGCTTTGAAATTTTGACACAACATTGCATTCAAATACACACGTGTTTTTATATACCTACATTATATGTATGTCATACCTGTGGCAGGTAAAAACATGCTTTTTTGAAAAAAACAGGTAAAAACATGCTTTTTTGAAAAAAACAAGTAAAAACATGCTTTTTTGAAAAACAACACCATCTGTTGGACTAAAAGCAACACATACTATGAACTTAACAATATTCAGTCTAACATTCAAAGCCAGGCAGTCACATACAAGTCTGTCGACACTGTTGTGAAAGCAGATGAAGCGGTTAAGTATCCAACAGAATTTTGGAATTCACTAGATCTGCCAGGGATGCCATCCCACATACTGCAATTGAAAATCGGTGTGCCAATTATCATGTTGCGAAATATCAACCAGCTCGGGGCTTGGCCTCGGGTGAGGGCTGGGCTGGGGCTCGGGCAGCCACCTCGATCCCCCACATGCCGGTGGCCGAGGGCTCACCGGGAGTGTGGCGGGTGAGGGAGGAGGAGCTTCCTCTGGCTTTTGGGTGGCTCGGCAAGGGCCCCTGCCAGCAGAAATCGGGAGCAGCCAGGCTGCTTCGGGCACGAGGCGCAGGTGCAGGCCGGCACTGGGGGACCTGGGCTGCAGAGGCTGGGGGGCCTGGGCTGCAGAGGCGCCCGTGTGCGAGGCCAGACCAGCCGGGCAGGGCAGGGGTGGCAGCATGCCAGGACAGCCGCCCGGGAGGGCACATTGTATACCCACAGCATTGTGCAATTAAACATAAAAATGTGCGCTTTCTCTTTTCTTTCTTTTCCATTTAACGTGACTGAACCACAGCAACACGTGGCCGGGTACAGCTAGTAAATAATAAAACTAATAAATGAAGACAGGAATGCAGAGTAACCATTTCTAGATTGTTTGCCATGCCACTGTCTTAACATCAAGTTTTAGACTAACGGCAGAAAAAAAGTGTGGTAGATTAAAGATGACACAAATTCTTGTTACTCCTTCTATTAAAGAACTGACTCCAATTGCCTTCTCCCTGAATCTGGGCTGGCTTTAATGAATTGCTTGACCAATGGAATGTGGCAGAATTGACATTCTGAAAACTCTAACACTAGGTCATGGAGCCTTCCAGTTTCTAACTGGGCCATTTAAAACACTTGCTCTAGGAGGCCTGAACTCTACGTAACTATCCTGAGTAGCTAAGGCCAACCTTCCAGGCATCTCATCAAAGTGGTGGACATGTGAGCAAAGCCACTTTGGACTATCCAGACTAGCTCGTCTGTCAGCTGAATACCACCAAGGGACCTCATCAATGCCATTCGAAATAGACAAATCACCAGAATTGCTAAATTCCTGATCAACAAAATAGTGAGATATCATAAAACAGTTGTTTTAAGCCACTATGTTTTAGGATAGTTTGTTAAGTTGCAATAGTTAACTGGAATAGAAAGATGTCCAAAATACCAAATGAGAAATTGCACAGCTCTATGCCCTGAGAAAGAATACTTTTGGATTCAACTGCCAATCAATAGAATCTAAATGATTGATGGTGAGAAGGCAGCACTGCTCAGAGGGGACTATGTTTATTAGAAAAAGAAAATGTATCAGGCTTGGTTAATAGGAATAGAATGTGTGATGTCAGTGAACTCAAGGTAATGCTTACAAGCCCTTAGAAAGATAAAATAAGGGGACAGAAACTTCAGAATGTTTCCATTCTTGCTACCACAAAACTGAAACAAATGAACAACAGAACTTGATCAGATGGAACAGAGGGTCCAACTGAGACAAAAATGCATGTGCCATGTAGATGCCCTCAGCAACAGGACCCTCTTAAAGTAATGATATTGCAATGAGAAAGCCACCTATAAATTAAGCTTATAATAATTAAAGCAGGGTTACATGTGTCTTGCTCATTCCATTTTGAGGAAGGGTCTGGGAAAGAGTGAGAGAGATATTTTTGTCCCAAACAAAAGGTGAGCCCCCTCAGGAAAACAATTTGAGTTGCGGGTAAGAGGGTTAAATGCAGTTAAACAGAGCCCGGGGGCTCCAGGACTTTTTGTGTAGCGAACCTCTGGTTTGAGCCAGTGAAGAAAACGAACAACGAACAACGTGTATGTTTTATACATAGCAGCTACCTGGCCTGTTAGAAGTTGCTGCTTGGCGGAAGGAAACCAGGCAGAGTGAGATATAAACCAGCACCCACTGGTTTATATCTATTAACTTCCTGAGAAAAAAAGAGAAAGAAGAAAAATAGAAAGGGAACAATAGATAATCTGCCAGTGGACAGTCGAGAAAAGTTTGCAATTCCCTTACTGAACCTATTGCCCCTTCTGGCAATAACAATATTTTCATTTCTGAAGTTAGAAACAGAGCTATTAAACAACTTGCTTAAAGCCATGTGACACTTTGGATAAAAGTTTGCAAAGCAAGGCTGTTTCTAATTTGTAGCTCTCCCTCCTTCCTAGTCTTTCCCTTTCTATTTTTCTTCTTTCTCTTTTTTTCTCAGGAAGTTAATAGATTTGGTATATAGACTAGGAAAGCCTTTCCTGAGAATTGCCGTGTAGATATTTCAAAGTAGCCCTAAATTTCCATTATTCTTCATTATTTTTTACTGTTGGCGGTATTACGGAACAGCCTCATAACAAGGAAGAAGGACAGCTGAAACTGCCCGCGGCGAGGTGACTTAAAAGAACTTTATTTCATGACACTGTGTGGTCAATCTTTTCCTTCCAGGGAACTCCTGTCTGCAGAAAGTTTGTACTGTTGTGTCCAGCTGTTCTGGAAGAGCGCTGATGGGGTGACAGCCCGAAATGTAAAGCAGCTGGAACAAAAAGGAGAAGCTGGCATTTTGCAACAACCCAAAACCAAATTATGCATAATTTCCCATTCTCACAAAACCTAAAGAAATCCTGACCCACAAATATTGATCGTTTTTTATTTGGTTAAAAAAATTAAGTTTAAAGACATACATCTACAGCTTCAGAAAAGCTTTTTTTCATCTTTCTCACTTTTAGTAATGAGATTAAAGGTTTTGTTAGAAGTAAAGAGGGTCAATAATCCTTGAAGCACAAATTCTTTTCTAAACAGTCCATCTTGGAAAATATATCGCTCTCTATGCAATTCAAACATAGCCTTGAGAAAATTCATCCCATTGAAAAGAAAAGAGAAAATTTTATCTTTAAATATTAAACAACTCAATACTTTGCTTTATCGCCTAACAAATAGATAGATGACAGATAGATAGATAGATGGATAGATAGATGGATAGATAGATGACAAATAGGTAGATAGAACAATAGATAATCTGCCAGTGGACAGTTGAAAATTTTTTTCTTTTTGATCCATAATCATTTGTTATATACTGTCTAGTATTGATTTGTGTTTCTTTTCACTCCAAGAAGCTTTTGAACTCCTTTAAGCTGAAGGATTATGTTTCTGTTGTATCGTCCACTGAATAAAGTACAGTTCTATACAAGGTAATCAATCATTTTTTTAATCTAAAATTCACATAGACTTAGCCCATTTGGCTCAATGGATAGAGCATTGGCCTGCAGACCAAATGGTCCTGGATTCAATTCCGATCTGGGACTCATATCTGGGGGTTGCAGGCTCCTCCCTGGCCCAGGCCCTGGTCGGGGCTCATACAGGAAGCAACCAATTGATGTGTTTCTCTCACATTGATATTTCTCTCTGTCTTTCCCTCTCCCCACTCTCCCTAAAAATCAATGGGAAAATATGCTGGATGAGGATTTTTTAAAATGATAATAAATAAATAAATAAATAAATAAATAAATAAATAAATAAACTGCCCTTCCTGAGACTCCCCAAATCTCCCCAAAAATAAAATTAAATTAACACAAAGGAACGTGTATTTTTCTTCCAAGCACTGTGCAAGATTTTTAGAAAGTTAATTAAAGATTGTTTTCACAACTGTGCACATTTTCAACCTTGTTCAGTAATGACAGACTTATAAAAACATAATTAATATCTTTATCCTAGGAGCAAACATTTCATGATGATCAAATAGTGGCTTTTCTGCCCGGCTGCCTGCTGAGTGAGGAACACACCTGAGACACCATAGGTGATATGGGTGATGCGGACCGGGAGGCAACGCCCATGGGCCCTCTCCAGACTGTTTAAGGTGCAACAGAGCCTATCAGCTGAAGATGAATGAAGGTTGTCATGATGGATGTTTGCCAAAGACTTGTCACAGAGGATGGATGACTAAATCACTAAGAGCACAAATAGCAACCATATAGGTAGCTACAAATGAATGTTCAAGTTCCTAGCTTGTTCAAAATTTCTTCATTACCTCAAAGATGTAGCATGTGTCAATTTGGAAGGGAAAATGAAGAATTGGTCAAGGAGGCATGGATTGAAGCACATGATGACAATTAATATTTTATTTAACATCCATTCCTTCACAATAAATTATGTAGAAAGCACACACACCAAAAAAAAAGTTCAAATAGTGCTCCCAATTTCCAGGACTGAGGCCAAAAGACTGTTTAAAACTTTATGTGAACAGAAATGCATTGCTAACAAAATCAATGGGGAAAAAAGGTAGATACTGAGATATTTACACCCTAATAACTAATGAAAGAATAAGAACTAAATTAGCCTACTAAATTTCCAAAGACATGTCTGAAAAGTATGATGTATATATTATTTATTTTAGTTTGAGAAATACAAATATTGTATTATATATTTTATTTATATATGAAATCTATAAAAAAACATAAATGGACAAACAAAATGTATATCATTATGATGTTTGCAAGCATTTTAAATTACTAAATTACTTCTAAGTTAACATGGTGAGAGATTCTACATGGTAATGGAAGCCTGATAAGCTTTTTCTTAATAAATTTAATTTTTTTTAAGTTCCTCATAAAATATATTTGAAGACACAAAAATGTGAAAGCTGGCTTTGGGACCAAATAATGAGAAAAGATCTTAGAAAGTCCTGGTGAAATTCCCACTAACTGCAACATCAGTTGAGATGGTGTGAAAAGTACACTATTGAACCACATTATCACCGACTCTACCCTCTGAAACAGTAGAAAAGACCATTCAACACCCAGCAAATCAGTGCTGAAGACAAAACTGAGAAGTCAAGAAAAAAAAGACAAAAAGAAGAAAATAATGTTAAGAGTAGAGGACAAAAGTCGGATGAGAATTATAAATATTCCAATGAAAGAAAAAATGGAACAGAAATGAAAATATCTCAGTTGAAAAAAACACATAAGCATAAGTGTTCTTGGAGTTCCAGAAAAAAATAAGCCAATGCCAATAATAAGTGTATATATGCAAAATATCATAATTTCAAAGATTTTTTTAAAAGATACTCTTAAAGCATTTGGCCTCACATTTCTTTCCAACCTAAACATACCCGATGATAGTAGAACAATCAGTCTACTGAATGATGAGATAAAACAGATGTGACCTAGGAATATTACTAGTATATTCATCCAAGTAATTATTCACTTGAGACAGCAATAGAAAGGCTTTCTGAAATAAGGAAGGGCTAAAAATATATACTACTGTAATATGACCTGTGTTAAATTTAAATACGACAAGATCCCTGAGCTCTGTGTTTAAATAAAAAATCTGCTAACATTATTTTATCTCAATGAGGGATCTGAAATGATCACTTTCAGATAACACTCAGGGTTCACACATTTTATAACTTTTAGAAAAAAGAGGTGCCCATATCAAAATTATTACCAAAGCAACACATTATTAAGTACAGCAAGCAATTAAAATTAGACCTTTTAGGGATTAAAGATTACTGTCAACAGTAGTTAGTAGCCATCTCTGAAGCCCAGGTAGCTTATAAAATTCCTTATTTGGAATTAACATGAGCAAGAATACTTTCTATTTTTTCCTGCAAGTGCCAGGAAAGAGGAAACATTTCCTTCTTATATTGCACTGTCTTCTTTTTCTTGTGATTAAGAAAGCCTGTGTTCCCACCTGTCAGAATGGCTATCATCAACAAATCAACAAACGACAAGTGCTAGAGAGGATGCGGAGAAAAAGGGACACTCGTTCACTACTGGTGGGAATGCAGACTGGTGCAGCCACTGTGGAAAGCCATATGGAGTCTCCTCAAAAAATTAAAAATGGATCTCTCTTTTGACCTAGTGAGCCCACTTTTGGGAATATATCCCAAGAAACCAGAAACACCAATCAGAAAGGACATATGCATTCCTATGTTCATAGTAGCACAATTTACCATAGCTAAGATTTGGAAACAGCCTAAGTGTCCATCAGAGATGAATGGATTAGAAAGCTGTGGTACATCTACACAATGGAATACTATCTAAACTAATAAAAGCGAAATATTAAAATTAACCGTTTCTCCGAGACAGGGTAAGCCACGCCCACCAGCCAATCAGAGCGGCTGTATGCAAATTAGCCCAGCCAACATGGC
>PVJC01034673.1:0-18030 GCA_004026665.1 Murina feae | reverse complement strand
GATGAGTAAACAGGCTGCCGTGCTGTCCTGTGATAAGGGCAGGAGCAGGAGAGGGACAAAGTTCGCTGTAGAACACCCGTCGCATCACCAAAATGACCAGAGCCAGGGAGGACCCGGTGTCCCGAGTCCACGGCAGCCTCTCAGTTGCCTGTAGGCGGGGTGTGGCGGTCAGAATGAGGTGGGACGCGCAGACTGAGCTCAGTGGGGCCGTCTGTGGTCCTGTCACCGCGCCCAGAGCCTGGGACACGGCTTCACGTGCAGGGTGCCCAGGCCTGTGCAGTGGCCCGATGGGCAGCTTGGACCCTCATTGTTCTCCCAGGCGAAGCCCAGCTTTCCTCTCTGCAGCCAAATCTGGAGCCATTTACCCTTCAAGCTCTCAGAAGTATCGTTTCATTACTAAACTCTCCTTAATGTACAATATGAATACTTGTCCCTCATCCCCTCTGCCTCCTGTCTGTGGCCAGTGATGGGCAGGGGACTGGGCTCAGAAAGACACCAGACTGGACCTGGGGACCCAAGAACTATAGCAAAGCTCGAGGTGGGGAGGTGGGGAGAGCTGAGGGGCTGAGAGGGGGGAGTGGACCCTTGCCAAGGCCACCAGCTTCCCTCCACCTACAGCATCGCCCAGTCCTCTCAAGAGCCCAGTTAACAGCCGTGATTTTCATCCCAGATGAGGACAGTGAGGCTGGGAGAGGCATTGTCACAGCCAGGATAGCAGGGCCTCTCCGTGGCCCAGCCGGGGCAGGCCCAGGTTGCTTGGCCCTGCTTCTGGTCCGTAAGGACATTTCTGCTGTCGGGCACCAGGCTCTCAGGGTGGAGGGTGCTTTCAGAGTGATCTAGGCAGAGGAACCAGGGGATGGAGCAGCCGCAGGAATTGTGAGGTCCTCAGCCCTTTGCTTCCTACAGGAGGGCAGGAAGAGGGGACAGCCAGGAGGGCAGATGGGGGGCTGAGGTGGGGCAACGAGCAGTAGGAGGCAGCTGTTAACTTCTGCAGAGAGCCCAGTGCCAGGCACAGGACTTGGGTCACTGGTTCTGGATGCTGCCTTCCTGGTTAGAGGGCACGGTGGGGACTAGGGACAGAGAGTATGTGCAACCAAGGCTGGACCTCTGTACTCGGGACAAGCTGACCCAGGGCTCAGGACCAAGAAGAGCTGTGGATGGAGTCACCGGGAAAATGCCCCCCAGGGAGCCATCTACTAGGGTGAGTCACCGCCCAGCCCATGTCCTGTTTCAACCAGCATCCCCTGGGTCCAGGCGTGCACAGCCCTAATGGGAGCTGCTGCTGTGAATCAAGCAGGGCCCTGAGCTCAGGAAGGCCTGGCTCCCCTCCTGACTCTGCTGTGTGATCTTGGGCAAGTCCCTCCCCTCTCTGAGCCTCAGGCCCCTCCTTATAAAAGGGGCCCCTCCTGATCAGTGCATCCTCAGAGTTGTGGTGTGATTGGTTGATACTTGGGAGGAGCAGAAAGTCAGCCCCCTCTTTGAGGGTGAACCTGGGCCTCGCCACTGACTCTGGTCCCTCCCAGCTACTGCCCAGCCCTGGTT
Organism: Murina feae; assembly: GCA_004026665.1. Lineage (NCBI taxonomy): Eukaryota > Metazoa > Chordata > Mammalia > Chiroptera > Vespertilionidae > Murina > Murina feae. The sequence goes on along the minus strand of PVJC01034673.1, from coordinate 16,488 downwards.
CAGATGTGAGAGGAATGTCCCCATGTGTCTTACACGCATGTGCAACCCAGAAACAGATTTTAAAAGCCAGCCAAAGGCGTTTCCACCAATTTTTAGGATAAAAACTAACCTTTGAACGTCCGCAGCTCTAGAATTCCTTGTTTCATCCATGCAGCGCCATGCGAAGCTGTTTTACCAGGCTCGTTTCATGGGCTCAGAGAGGTTGAATGGCCAGCCCAGGCCACACAGCATGTCCATGTCATGATCTGGGCTGAGGATTCCAAACCCCAGCTTCTTCTTCCGCCACCTCTGTGTTTCGTAAGATCTAAGGCCTGTGGGATCAGCAAGCTGGGCCTTGTTTAGTGGAAGCCCAGCTGTGGGCGGCCAGCCAGCTGTCAGAGGGGCCTCTTTATTCGGACATTCTAATTGCACTGGTAGAGCTCTCAGTGAGAGTGGTTTTAACTGGCAATTACCTGGACTGATGTGGGGATTAGACACCTGGCAGGACTCTTTTCTTGTGTGGAGGCCCAGGCCCCTGAGCCACATGGAGTCTCACAGCAGAGTCGCTGTGCTATCAGCTCCCACGCCCCTGCTGCCTCCTGCTCCACCTCTCCCATCAGCTTCATCTGGCTCCTGGGAAGCCAGGCCTGGTGCTGGCCAGGTCCCTGACTGTCAGTGACAGTTTGTGGGATCCAGTGGCCATAGACCTCTCCTAGACCTCTGTGGCCAGACCTGGCAGCCCTGTCTGGCCTGCCTGGCACTCTCATTCATATAGACATTTGGCTTCCTGTGGCCAGAACACAGTAATGGGAGCAGATACCCAGGTGGAGAGACAGAACCTCCCTGGTGTCACCTGGGCTTAGGAAGGAGACAGCCCTGAGCTGAGCAGCACCCAGCTCCAAACTCCTCTTCTCTGGGCCTCTGGTCTCCCATCCAATCTATAGCGATGGTGTCAGAAAAACAGGGGGCCTCCCAGCTCTGACCCTGTGGCTCTGTTGGTCAGACCTTCTCACAGTGGACAAAGCCAAGTCCCTGCCCTGGTGGACCTGGCCTTGTAGTGGGAAAGACAAGTGACAAACACAGGAGCCACAGAGGGGGCTGTCAAGTCTAGATAGTGACCCCCCATCTGGACACAGGAGGGGATGGACAGTGGGGAGGAGACAGCACTGGGCTCAGGGTTCCGACCTGGGACCCAGATAGAATCTTGACTCCGCTGCCTACTCGTAGTGTGATCGGGACTTTCCAGTCCACCTCTCAGAGCCTCAGGTGCCTCCTCTGTAAAATGGAGATGCTCACGGTACCCACCGTAAGGGACTGCTCAGGGATCATGTGAGATGACGCAGGGGTGACCTCAGCCCAGACCTCCACATCTGTCCCTTCACTGCCATCTCGTAGCTACTGTCATATGTTTGTTAAGGAGAAGAATGAGGCTCAGAGACTCCCTTGATTTTCCCAAGGCCACACAGCAGGTGGTCTCCCTGCCTGTACATCCTCTGCTCTTCTCCTATGTAGAAGCTGCCTCTCCACCCGCCCTGAGGCCTGGCCCACCATTAGGTCCAGTAAGGGCCTCTGAACCGGACCGTACGTTGTAAACTGAGGATCCTGTTTTTAAAGTGTCTGTTGTTTGGAGGTTTACAGAAATAACACATTCTCCTTACGCAAAATACATGCCACACAGGCACATGTGACATGAGTGCCCAGGAGTCCTACCAGCCAATCCCCTCAGGCAGCCACTTTCTCATTCCTGTCATCACACGTTCATTTAAAGTTCATGTGAATGGGATCATGCAGTGCATAGTCTCGTGTTTGGTTTTTCACTCAACACAATATTGTTGAGATTCATCCACGATGTTGTATCTATAGGTAATTTTTATGAATGAATTGCATTGCGTTGCATGACCACATCACAGGGACCCGTTCTTACTGATGGACACGTGGCTTGTTCCGGTTTGGGGTTAGGAATAAAGCTGCTCTGAGCATCCTTGGACTCATCCCTCCGTGGCTGTATCAAACCAGGGTGCTCATCCCGACTCTGCCACTAGGGAGCCGTGAGACTTCACACAGGTTCCTTTTAGAGTCTCTGACCCTCACTTCCTCAGTCTTCAGACACCGTTGAGGCTCATGAGGTCTACCTTCCCGCGTTGTGTAGGACTAAGCGAAACATCCAGTGAGGCCAGCTGGATGCCCGCCTCACGGGCGGAGCTTCATAGGTGGGAGCTGGTTGAGACACTGCGTCCTACTTCAGTGCCTTTGCTCGTGTTACACCCTCTGCACAGACTGCACTCAGCTCCATTTCTGTTTGTAAAGGGGCAGGCAGGGTTTCCATAAACCTGCGTCTTCCCACCCCCACGCCTCCCAAAGAGCCAGGCTCCTCCATGGTCAGAGCCCCATGCTTCCTGGTTGTTAGTCACTTGCTGCCTGTGGATTCAGGGGTGTGTCTACCCTCTTTATCCTCCTCCCCAGGAGACCATGCGCCACCTGAGAGCAGGGACCAAATCTGACTCTTCATGTTCCCTCCTGCCCCCTCTCCTCGCACCCGTCTCTGTGGGCAAAGTTGAAGGAGAGCAATTCAGCGGGAGGCAGGGCCGGGACCCGGTGAAGGAGCCTGGCCCGGCCGGTGGGGAGAGCAGGGCCAGCCCTCTCTGTCTTTTCAGAAACTGACAATGGGTGCAGCATGTCCCTGGGTCCTCCCCTGGGATCCTGAGTCCCTGCAGGGTCCTGCTTGGAGGGGGGTGGCTGCAGCAGGCATCTCAGGGCACCTGACAGGTGACCCCCGTCCCAGTGTTGCCGCCCAGAGGAACCCTAGGCCACTCATTTTATATCAGCTTGAGTCTGAGAGTCCATGTGAAGGACCCCTTACCTGACCTGTGACCCCTGGCAAGTCTCTGCCCTTCTGGGCCTCAGTTTCCCCATCTATGCAGGGTTGCCCTGAAGGCTTTTGCAGCTCTGACCAAAGAATGTGCCCACCCCCTGCCTGCCGATGGGGGCTCCTCCAGGGGTGAGCACAGAGTGGAGGCACAGGTGGCCACCTCCTCAGGGAGCACATTCCCCGCGGGAGAGCGGATGTGTCCCCGAGACCACATCTTTCTGGGAAACGCCCGCAGCTCAGTGCTTTCCCTGGTCTGACCTGGAGGACTCGCATCCCCCTGGCTCACATCTTGGGTCTATTTGGGGCCTTGGCAGGCTTGATGTGGCGCAGTGTGCGGTGTCCCCTGTAATTTGGGGTCTGAAGCTGGCTGAGGTCCGGATGGGTAATTGTGTGTGCAGAGCCGTTTATAGAAGGAGCTCTGAAAAAGGCAGTAATGAGAACCGACTAAAAATACCGCAGCCATGAAACCTGGGCCTCCTCTCGGCAGCACTGAGATTTCTGGTGGGAGGCAGCCCTTCAGGATGCAGAATTGATAGGTGATCAATTCCTCGGCTCCCCTATGGGCCTGTACCGACTGAAGGGACCTGGGTCTGTTTTAGGTCTGAAGTGGGCCTGGCCTGGCTGGTGGGGAGAACAGGGCCAGTAACTGAGATCAACCTCAGTTACCGATAATCCAGCCAGACAGGTCCAAACCGTCCACCTCTGGGACCCTGGGGGAGCCTGCCCTCTGCCTTGGGGCCAGCCAGTCCCACAGGAAAGTGAAACACATGTGTGGCCTCTGATGGAGACACTGTGACAGGCAGCCTCTCCCAGACCAGCATTAGTGCCCTAGCCCACAGCTGGGGTGCTGGGCCCTGAGCCACTGTCCTAGGGACCAGGAGCCTTTGGGGGGAAGGGCCCCTGGAAGACGGGGCCTTAACAAGGGGCCTTTGTGGTGGGTGGGATGATGCTCACACGGCCAGGGCCTCTTCCACCTCTTTACATGACTGCTCCCTTTCCTCCTCCAAACTTGACAATTCACCTCCCCCCCTCATTTACCAGGTTTGGGGATGATGAACCGATTCCTAGCAGAGGTTCTTAACCTCCCAGATGTTTGGCACTATCCAGAGACATTTTGCTTGTTAGAACTCGGGAGGAGAAGACATCTGTGGGCAGACACCGCAGGGCTGCTAATCTCCCACTGCACACAGGGCAGCCCCACAGCAGGGATCTGGCCCCAAAGGTCGCCAGGGGTGAGAAATCAGGTCCAAAGCAAAATGCTTAATGATGAGGGCGACGGTGCACCGATGCAGGTGTTACTCTCTCTGATACTCAGATTGTCCTATTTGGCCATTACGAAGCCTCGGCTTCCGAGTACGTTTACCTCTCCTTGGAGTTTCCGAGAGCTTCTTGCTTTCTGGTACGAGATGGTCGAGGCTCTGCCATGCAGTTCCTGCCCTGGTGGGGAACTGGCGACTCTCCCAACGCCCCATGCCATGCGATGAAGTGGGTCCCTGCGACTGCACTCTGGGCGTGAGGGCTCCCACTGCCCCTGCTTGGCCATCATTTCTAGGCTTTCTAGGGAATTTGTGTTTTCTATGAGGAAAAAAATCATGACCTCAAACTAATATTTCCAATTCAAATTTAGGATTTTAGGTTTTACTTTTATCTTTTTTAAAAGTATATTTTTATTGATTTCAGAGAAGAAGGGAGAGGGAGCGTTAGAAACATTAATGATGAAAAGCAAGAATAATTGATCGGCTGCCTCCTGCTCGCCCCCTATTGGGGATCGAGCGAGTCTGCACCCCAGGCATGTGCTCTTGACAGGAATCGAACCTGGGACTCTTCAGTCCTCAGGCAGACGCTCTATCCACTGAGCCAAACCTGCTAGGATGGTTTACTTACATGTTAAATTTTGTATTTCTGTTTTCTTTTTACATTTCATTACAATACATTAACGTATTGTTTACTTGGTTCTACGATTTGATGTACTTGAACAAAGACATCACTTCTGTGGCATTCTTCTCCCAAAATCCGTAATTTCAACCATGTCTAATAAGGCATCGGATAGACTCACAGGGCAGAGTGACTGACGAGTGCTCCTCCAAAGGGTCAAGGTCATGGAAGACCAGGAAAGGCAGCAATTGTCACAAAGGACAAAACAACTAAATGCGATGTGGGGTCCTAAATAGGATCCTGGAACAGAAAGGGCACATTAGTGGGAAAACTGGTAAAATGCAAGAAAAGTCAGTATTTAGTTAATAGTATTGTACTAATAGCAATTTCCTGGCTTTGATCATTATACTATGGTTTGCTTATGTAAGATGTTATCATCAGGGGAAGCTGGGCAAAGAGCATATAGGAACTCTGTGTACTATTCTTCCAACAACTTTTCTCTAAATCTAAATAATCGAAAACTATTACAGCGTAAGGTGAGTCCCACACCCCCAACCCCAGTACTATCCCCAGTGCCACTCATATCCTTCACGGCGCTCATGACATACAGTGGCCATGCTTGTTTACTTTCTTGTTTGCTGTCTGACTTTCCGCCGCACTACACACTCGCTGGCGGCAGGCTGGTCCAGCTTGTCTGTAGTTTCCCTAGGCCTAGCAGCTTGCAAGTGTATCGAATGAATGAATGAATGAATGAATGAATGAATGAATGAGTATTCCTGGATGTGGCCAGGAAAGAGCAAGTGCTCTTAGAGAGCCTCCAGTTCATGAGAAGGCAGCACAGTCAGAAGTCGTCTGTCAGGTGCCTAGTGGGGAAATCACGTGTCCCCCAGATTTTGCAGACGGGAGACATAATTTTACTGCCCAGAAACCTTGCTCCAAACGCCAGTGGTTCCCGTCCCCCACCGGCGCCACCACGGAGAGAGGACTCCTGGCAGGACATACTCAGGTGGCTGGGATCCAGAACAGGCCAGGCAGGGCCCCCTGCCCAGCCCGTCTGAACCTGCCAGGGGACTGGCATGAACTTCGCAACTCCACAACCAGCAGCAAAATTGTATACTGGGAAACTCTGAGAAGTCTCATTGCACAGACCGTGGCTTTTCCCATAAATTCCCTCTCAGAAGGATCATCAAGCAATAGCAGCAGGGTGAGGAGCAGCCACAGGCCAAGTCCAACAAGGTAGGGGACGGTCCCCTGCAGTGGGAGAAGCCCACCCCGGGGTGAGACGTCTGGGTGGAAACGTGGGAGCAGAGGTGTGTGGTGATCTCTGTCCTTTGAGCTTGATGTTGAGGGATCTTCAGCACTTCCATGACGAAAGGGTCCATTTCTGCTTTGTGCCCGAGCCAGGATTAGGGCGATGGCCCCAGGGCATTGCTGAGGAGCCACCTCCCTGGGCCTGGGCGTCTCTGGGATGGGGAAGGTGGCTGCGCATGAAGAGATACCGGAAAGGGAATCCTCTTGAATGATGTGTTAGAAGTCCTTGCTGGACCATCACCGAGTGCCGGCTATAGTAGCAAACATGGCTGTTTACAATGTCACGTGACGTGGCGTCAAGGGGACCTTTTCGGATGTCGATACTGAGGCCCCGGGGATCAGATGCCTTGACAAAGCCCAGCCCGGTGAAGAGGAGGCACCGGCAGCCGTCCACACGCCTCGCCACTGAATGGATGCCTTTGATGTTCTACAGTCTTTCATGCTTTCATTCAGAAACAGAACTCGAATGGCTCCGTTGTCTCCCCCAGGGCTCTTGAGTCTCACACATGAAGCTCCTGACGGTGCTGGCAGGATGTCGTGCCTTTGATACACCAATTAAGTTCAGAAATTGCAGGCCAGCACCCATCCCTGCTGCCTAGGGAAGAGCCATGGCTCCTCTCTCACCATCCCTGCCCTTTACAAAGCCCTTCACAGCCCTGCATGGAAAGGCTTCTCGTGTCCCCACTTCACAGATGAGAAGACTGAGCCCACACAGGAAAGTACTGGGAGGCGGGGCCCAGAAGCCCCAGAAACTTCCCAGTGCAAAGCAGCCTGCCCAGGAGCCACCACAGGGGAAACTCCAAATACTGTTCTTCACCCAGCCTTTGAGGAGAAATATGTTCCCCAACCCAGAGGAGCAACCTCAGAAAAAGTCTCCACCCGCAGAGTTCCAGCGAGCAGAGGGGCACGCCCTCTGGCCAGTTACAGTAACGTCTAGTTGAATGCTAGATCCCAGAAAGCTTTATCTGTTTCTGATGAAAAGCATTCTTTTCCTAAAAGTTTCCCATCTTCCCGGGCTTGCTGGGAACAGCCAGAGGGGGCGGGGGGTGTTTCCTGTGCTGGAGCTGCTGCTGGTTTATCAGAACGCAGGACGGAAGTTTGGAGCCAGAGTCCCTTCAGGTGAACAAGGTGCTCTTGACCCAGCGAGGGAAGAGGCCGCACGTGCGGTGCCCTCGCGGAGCTGGCAGGTTTGCGCTGGTTCCCTCGGGCCCCGGGTCCAACGTGGAAAGCAGCCTCAGGCCTGCAGACAGAGAGTCCCAGGGACCCACCCGTCCGTCCCCACTGCCCGGGTAGATGCGCACAGCGAGGCTTCGAGAGGGTCCGACGAAGCGTGTGAGGGAACGACACGCCTTCACTCGGCGCCACATCCTGTGACAGCCAGCAGCCTGGGCCTGTTCCATCCCGCGGACCTGGGGATCAGTCTGTGTGGCCCCCGAATCCGCGGGAATTGTCGCCAAGGTGGTGCGTGTGCGTGTGCGTGTGTCTGCCGAGCGCCCTGCCTCCACGCGCTCTGCCTGTGCGGGAGGAGCCCGGCGCCACCCGTGTCTCTGAAGCAGCCTGGCTCCCCGTGGGCATTGGTTGCGTGTCCAGCTTCCTGTCTGACGATGGACACTCTGTTTCCTGTCCTCCCCGGTCTGGGAATGAAACACTCGTCTCCTGCCCAAACATGTGTGTCTGCTGCCCCACCCAGCACAGCTGTTTGCCCGGCCATCACTGGACCAGGTTCCCACCACGAGGACAGGACGTGCTCCCCACATCCGCCTCTGCCACCGGCCTGGTGACTTGTGGTCACTGAGCCCAGTAGCCAGAGAGAGACTTTTTAAAAAGACTCAGACGTGTAATTAAAATCTCAGTGTTGGGTTTGGGGGAAGGTGCTGGGCGGCTCCTGCCCCCGCTTTCTGGAAACACAGATTTCTAGTGTTTGAAAGTGACAGAAGGCTAAAGTGAGACGGCCCTAAATATACTGTCCTGGGCATTTCCGGCAGCTGGGCATGTGGGCACAAGCGGCCTCTTGCCCAAAGTGTTGGACCAGGCCCTGCAACAGAGCCACCTCGGGTCCCCCTCCAGCCCATGCGTCACCCCACCTTCACGCACAGCTCCCACACCACACCCTGCTCCCTGCTGCCCTGGCCCTGGCCCCCCACTGGCCAGAGGCACAGCCATGCTCCTAGGCCGGAACTCCAACTCTCCTCAGTCAGGCCACCGCCAGACTCACAGCCCGCACTCCACCCCTGTGATCTGTGGGTGGCCCTGGCCCACTCAGCCTGTGCATTCGATGTCTCCTCTGCCTACAAAGCCCTCCCTGCCGCCTCCCCACCTGCCAAGATGTTGTCATTCCATCCTTTGAGGCCAGTTCAGATGTCACCTCCTCCAGGAAGCCCACCCAGATCCCACCACACCACGGGACCTCCGACTCCGCGCTGTCACTCCCACCTTGCTTCTTGTTCCTTTCCATCTCTCCCTCTGGCCCTCCCTCCTCCTCCAGCTGCTCCAAGAGGACCCTTTCTCCCTTCGCTGTGTTTCATGGCTGTTGTCTCCCTGTCTGTGCTGCCATCTCTCAGCTCCAGCCTTTGCTCACACTGGTCCCTTCCTCTGCAGCATTCTTGTCCCGTGACCTCGTGGTGAACTCACTGTCACCCCTCAAGGCCCAGCTCCAGTGTCCGCTGTGAGCGCTCACCGCCCCACGTCCCGTCCACACACCTGGTGGACTCTGAAGTGCACTCAGGCATGTCCCTGCCGCCACTCGCCTCTTCTCCTAGGTCTGACGTCCATCTCTCCAGAGGAGGGACCTGTCCTCTCTGCCTCATCTGTGGGCCCAGAGACAGAAGGGGCTGGGCCGGACCTGCTGGGTTGGAGGTTTGAGGCCAGAAATGGAAGCCGCCCTTGTTCGCCCCACTGTGGGTCAGGTGCTGTGCTGGGCCCCTCACTGCCGGGCTCCGGGCCCTCTCAGCACTGGGGGCAGAGCCTGTGGGCAAGCCCGTTCCCCAGGGAGGAAATGCCTGTCTCAGGCTGTCCAGACCCCAGGTTCCCACGGGCCCTGCCCCCTGGAGCCCGAGCCCAGAGCCAGGGGCGAGCAGCCGGCTTTGTCTTGCAGTGGAGCTCGACCGCTCCCGGGGCCACCAGGAGCCGCACTGGAAGGAGTTCCGCTTTGACCTGACCCAGATCCCGGCGGGGGAGGCGGTCACAGCTGCCGAGTTCCGGATTTACAAGCTGCCCAGCACCCACCTGCTCAACAGGACCCTCCACGTCAGCATGTTCGAGGTGGTCAGACAGCTGGCCAACAGGTGCCTGCCCACCCCCTCCCGGTCAGACTGCGGGTGTGTCCGGCCCCGCCCTGGGGGGACAGATGGGGCTTCCTGGGAGCACACCCTCCGAGAGGAAGATGCTTGGCCCAGGGCCCTGGCACCCTGGCTTCAGTCCCCTCCCTGCTGTCCTGGCTGTGGGACCTCAGACGGGTCGCTGAGCTCCCAAGCCTCAGTTTCCCCATCGGTCCACGGGGGCGGCAGCACCTTTCTAGGGTAGATGCAGTGAGATGAGGCAGTGAGGCGCCCAGCTCAGGGCCAGGAGGGCGACGCCCCAGGAGGGGTCCCCAGGTGGGCACAGGAAACACGAAGGCAGCTGTGCCGGCTTCGGTTAATTGTTCTTTCGTGTCCACAGGGAGTCTGACTTGTTCTTTTTGGATCTTCAGACGCTCCGAGCTGAGGACGAGGGCTGGCTGGTGCTGGACGTGACAGCAGCCAGTGACCACGGGTTGTTGAACCGTAGCAAGGATGTGGGACTCCGCCTCTACGTGGAAACGGAGGACGGTAAGGAGGGGTCAGACAGCGAGCCTTCTCCGCGGGCTCTGATCAGAGGGGCCCCGGTTGCCTCCCAGCTCTGCAGCTTTCTGACTGTGACCTTGGCAGGTTACTTACCCTCCAAGCCTTCGTCTTCTCACCTGTGGAAGGAGGATTCACGCGTTCATTCATCCACCAGGTGTTCAGGGGCAGAGCCGCCTTTACCCCAGGCAGTGGGCATAGACAGCCCTCAAGTGGGCCCCAGATCTCCAGTGTGACTACATCAAGGGGCCACATGGCTGGAACAGAGCGGTCAGGGACAGGCTGGGAGGAGAGGAGCTGCGAGAGGCAGGCAGCGGGCATTCTGAGTGAGGCTAAGGGGTGGAGCCAGCGTAAGGGGGGAGTTTTTAGGGAGCTTCTTGGTTTAGCAGCAGTGGAGGACCGCAGGTCTGAGTTAGCTTTTCGTAGAAGGTCCCCCAGGGAGGTGTGGCATCACTCCATCCCTTAGTGTTGGCAGCCCTCAGTGACTGGCTCCTAAGGACAGTGTGTAGGGGGAGGGGAGGTGACCAGCACCACCTCAGCCAGGCGATCAAGGCTCCCATGGAAACTCACTGGGCTCTCGTGTACCCTGGACATGGGGGGATGGGAGGGCTCTTCTCCCCAAACCCATGGCCCAGTGTCGCCATAAGAAAAACATGAGACAAACCCAAACTGAAGGGCAGCCTACAGAATGCCTGAACTGCAAGGTCATCAAAAACAAGGGCAGCCTGAGAACTGCCCCAGCCCAGAGGGCCTGAGGCGTTGTCATGACTCAGTGCCCTTGGGGTCCTGGAGGGGATCCTGGAGAGAAGGGACCTTGGGACACGAATGAAGTCTGAATAAATCGTGCTGTTCAGTTAAGAAAGTATCAGTGTTGGCTCATTAGTTGTGACAAATGTACCGTAGTAATTGAAACTTAATATTTCCCAGGGGACACTGTGCTGGGTAGAGGGGAATTCCCTGTACAAGTACCTTTACAAGTGTTTCTACATCTCAACTGTTGTAAATAAAGCTTTATTTATTGATGCATAAAGCAGACACCCTGACCTCAGCGAGATGTGCAAGCTGTGGGGGCAAGAGGGAAAGGAAGCCAGAGAGGCCCCGGCAGCCAGTGTCCAGGTGAGGGCTGGGGGGCTGGTAGCAGCAGAAGTGGAGACACGTGGGGAGAGGGGTCGGGAATAAAGTGGACGACGGAGCCATTGGGTTTGTTTTTAAATTACAGTTTACAGTCCATGTGGTTTTCTGTTCATTTCAGGTGGACAGCGTAGTGGTTAGACAATCCCATACTTTACAGTCTCCCCCAGGTGTGTCCAGTCCCCGCCCGACACCATACATGGCTGTTACAATAGTATTGACTGTATTCCCTGTGCTGTCCTTCCGTCCCCTGGCTATTTTGTAACTGCCAATTGGAATTATTTGTATTGACTGATGTAGAGAGAGGGGAGAGGTAGAACATCGGTGTGCTGTGTCACTTAGGCATTAATTGGTTGCCTCTTGTATGTGCCCTGCCCGATGGGAGGGAAACCTTGGCCTGTGGGGACAATGCTCTCACCAGTGGAGCCCCCCAGTCAGGGCCTGTAACTACCAATCTGCACTTCCTAATCCCGCCCCTTTTCACCCAGCCCCCGCCCCCAATTCCCCTCCCCTCTGGCAACCATCAGTCTGTTCTCTGTGTGCCAGTGGTTTTTAGAATATACACTTTCTTCCTTCCCTGAGTTGGGGAAATAGAAGAGGGGCAGGTTTGAGGTGGGGAACGGCCCTAGTATCACCGATAGCCCTGGCTGAGGTCCATAAAAGTGTCATTCCAGGACAGGTGCACTGGGACACAGTTTGGGAACCAGTAAAATAGAAAAGTGGGTTTAGAGCCTTGAAACTGGGCAGGCGCCTGGGAAAGGAGCTCAGCGATGGAGTCAGAAAGGGACTTGCCCCTGAGTCTTCCCCTGAGGGGCGACCCCTGGGGACCTTCGTGGGCCCCGGAGCCAGTCCGAGGCCAGGCCCTGCGGCTGTCCACCTTTTTTTTGGGGGGAGGGGGGATGTTGGGAGGCATGGCACCTTGGGTGAGAGAGGGAGGCTAGGCAGAGTGGTGGCACCAGAAGGCTGGCGGGTGCCCAGCCCGGAGCCCTCCCTGCGTTGTCCCAGGCACGGAGGGTCATGGGTTTGATTCCTGGTCAGACCCAGACTGCAGGTTAGATCCCTGACCCAGGTAGGTATGGGAGGCAAGTGATTGATGTTTCTCTCTCACATCGATGTTTCTCTCTCCCTCCATCCCTCTCTCTAAAATCCATAAAGCACATCCTCAGGTGAGGGCTGAAATAATAGTAACAGTAATAATAATGCAATTTATAAACCAGCTAGGGCATTAAAAAGCAAAAAATATAAATAAATGTCAGTTTGTGACACAAAGACGTGCTGCCTAAATGAAAGCTTTTCTCCTGTGGCCCTTCTGACTTTTCTGCTGGGGCCTTTCATTTTGTGGCTAAATTTTGTTTCCCTGTAGCCTCACCTCCTCTTCCCCACACGCCTCCTCCGCGTGGCTAAGTGCACGTCTCCAGAAGGAAAGGAGGACCACGTGGTGGGAAGTGACCTGGTCACGGGAGGGCTGAAGGGGAGAGGCTGTTGGTGCCACCAGGGTTTCCTCCATAAATAGCCCCCCTGTGTGTTGCCAAGGGCTGTGGCTGACGCTGGGAGGAGTTCTAGAAACCTAACCGATGGACTCAGACAGCTTTTCTCACCTTGACTCATAGTGCTCCTGTGTCCTCCTGAACAGACTCTGTCATGGAGCCTGAACCGGCCTCTTGTTAATATTCTCTTGTAATCCAAGAGGGGCTTGAGGTATTCCATCCTGAATCCTTAGTCTCAAAGACTTAGAGAAAAGTGAGTTTGTATGTGTGTGTTTGGGGCAGGGGTGGGCAGAGGGGGGTGTTAAAACCCGACTTGGAGCTTGCACTTCCTAAGCATTCCTAGGGGGCACACAACCAACACGAGCCCCTGGGTAAGAACAGGAAGTTCCAATTGGTCAAGGAAGGGCTTTCAGGGAGGCCTTGCAGGGGCCTCATCCCCAGGAAGGGACAGGCCCTGGGATGGAGAGGTGGGAGGCAGTGCTCACTGATGGCACAGCCTGGGGGTGTGGGGGGAAGAGGCCAGGGGCCATGACCCGATGGGGGTGGGCAGGATGGAGTAGACATCTTTGGGGGCTCCTGGGCAGATGTGCCCTGGGAGTCAGGGGGACATCCCAGCGTCCCAGTGGCAGTGTGGGACAGGCAGAGGTTCCCAGGGGCCGACAAGTTTCAGGGCTGTTGAGCAATAGAAAGGAGGAGAAGGACTGAGTTTCCCATCCTCACGTGATGGAGTCGCCTAAGGGACAAAAGCAGAACAGTCCACAGCCAGGATGCCCTCCAGGTTTCCACCAGGCATCCCGAGTGACCTTCAACGTGGCTCCAGGGTCACGTTCATGACTTCAGGCTGAGGGGAGCAGGGCCTGCAGGGGCACCCAGAGCAGAAGGAAGCCTTGGGGAGAGGCTTGGCCTGGCACAGCTGGGGAGGCACGTGAATTAGGACAGGATGGGGCAGGGGAGCCGCCAAGGCATCTGGGCTCTGATGGGGCCACTCGGAAATGGATGAGGCTAGCGGTCCCCTGGGGCCCACCTGGCTCAGAGGAGCAGCGTCGTCCATCCTGCAGGGCCCACAGCTCCAGGCGTGGCCACGCAAACCCCAGCAACTGCAAAGGGGACCGCATGCTGCCAGCGCCTCACAAGGTCAGGTCTAGAGGCAGTACCTGGGCCCCAGAGGCTCCTAAGCTCCCATCGCTGCCTTCCTGGAAAGGGGCCTGTCAGAGCTGGCAGCTGAGGGGGCTCCCAAGAGGACAGCCAGGAGAAGGCAGGGAGCCCTGCTCACGATGATGGGAGGGGAGCTCTGGGCTCTGGAAGGAGGGCCGGAGGTCCAAGCCCAGGCCTCCAGGTTAGGCCGTCTGAAGACTGGGGTCAGTCCCCTAGTCTGGCCCCCCTGCCCTCAGACCTGCCTCTGCAGGGTGTGCTGGGGTGGGTGGGCCTGTCCTGGCTGGTGGCAGCTTGCTAGGGACCTTGAACAGGTGCTGCTCCCTGGGCCTTGGTTTCTGCTTCTGTGAAATGTAACCTAGATCCGCGGCTTCAGGATCCTCAGTCAGGGCTCCCCACAGGATGCCTCGGTGACGTGCTGCCTCAGTGGCATTGATGGTTGATCTACTATGTCCTTCTCTCTACACCCAGGACACCCCATAGGGTCCCTGAACAGACAGTTGCATAAAGAGAAGCAAACAGTGAGTGTAGCCCCCGGGCATGTCCTTCGGGCCCCAGTGGGCAGGGCTGTCCAGGGCACAGGCACAGGGCAGCGGCACACACAGGCTGGAGGCTGCTGGGCCCAAGGCGTCCCCCTGCGTCGCCCAGGCGTGGAGCTCCACTCAGTGCCACCTGACGACAGGCGTCCATCTGCTCGTGTCTCCGTGGCCGCCTTGTCCTGGCCTCACTGGCCTGTCCCCTCTGCTCACAGAGCTTCCGTGGGTCTTGTGGCCTGTGTCCTCGTGGTTCCCCTGCGTCCTCCTGACTGCGACTCGCCATGACCCAAACTCCCAAATGGCTTCTGTCTGGGCTCCTTCCAGCAACAGCGCCTGCAGCTTCAACCTCCTGTCCCAGCAGGCTCAGTCCTGCGTGGAGCCTCTGATGGGCCCAGAGCATTGTTTTGTGGCAGGTGATGCCATAGGTCAGAGGTTGGTCTGCGGATTCATGAGGTGTCACTTCACTAAGGCGCATGGACACAGGTCTACAGCGCAGCTGCTTAAGAGCTGACCTTTGAGCAGGAGTGTGGGTGGGGCAGGCCATGTCCTCGGCCTGTGGTGTCTAACGGGGGTCGTGTTAGACCTGCTAATGCACACATATATATGCCTAGGTATGTGTGCATCTGCACACTGTACATGTAAATGCCTGTGTGCTTATGTACAGACATGGGTGTGCATGTGTGTGTGTGTCCGTGTTGCAACATTGAGGGGAATGCACACGGAAGGGGAATGGTGGTCACTGTGTCGGAGAAACAAAAATGAGTTGGTGATCACGCTCCTGCTGACGCGCCACAGGAAAAGGGAACGAAGGGGCTCTCATCCTCCTCTTCCTGGTGAAAGCCAGGCAGCGACCTGAGCGTCTGCGATGAGCTGGCCCCTCAGGGGACTGTGGTGGACGAGGGACGTTTCCCAGAAGTCCCCCTGCAGTTGCTCGATGGCTGCGGCAGGGACAGCACCGCGAGGCCCCGTGGGAACGGGGAGAGGCGGGAGGAGAGGTGCCTGGTGGAGGGGGCCTTGCAGGGCGGTGAGCGTTTCACAGCGGCCTCGGGCTTCAAGGCTGCGGGTAGCATTCATGTTCCAGAGCTCGCTACTCCGAGGGCGGAGCGCCAGTCACGTCCCTGCCCGCAGTCCTCCTCTCTTCTCTTTCTTTTTTTTTTTAAATATATTTTTTATTAATTTCAGAGAAGAAGGAAGAGGGAGAGAAAGATAGGAACAGCAATGATGAGAGAGAATCATTGAATTGATCGGATGCCTCCTGCATCGAGCCCACAACCCAGGCATGCGCCCTTGACTGGAATTGAACCCGGGACCCCCTGGTCCTCAGGCTGATGCTCCATCCACTGAGCCCCATCAGCCGGGGCTCCCTTTCTCCTTTAACCACTAACCGGGCCTGTGGTAAGCACGTGGGCCCTGCAGTGAGACCGACCTGGCTGAACCCGGGCGCTGGGACTTTGGTCCGGTGTCTCCGCCCACTGAGCCCGTCTGTCTGTGGCCTCAGGAAGCAGTGAGGCCTGCTCTTGGGCAGGGGGAGCACCCGCCAGCCCTGGAGCTGCACCAATCAGCTGGGTGTCATCTGTCCCACAGGGCATCCCAGGAGGATGCGGGAAGGGAGACCTCAGGCCTAGGAGTCCTCAGACCGAGGTGGCGGCCGCCATGTGGCTGTGTGACGTCACCCGTGCTGACCCTCCCACGGTCTCCTTCAGACCTGCTGCCCGGGGCTGGGGCTGGCCTTGGACGCCGGTCTTCAGACGAGGGAAGCCAGGCACAGTGGCCGCCTCAGGTCCTCAGCCTTCATGCTCCTGGGCCGGCCCAGGCCCTGGCAGAGCTGCTGCTGTGCCCACGTGCAGAGCCACTGCCCTCAGTGACCGCCCTCTCTCCTCTCTGTCCCAGGGCACAGCGTGGATCCTGGCCTGGCCGGTCTGCTGGGGCGACGGGCACCGCACTCCCAACAGCCCTTCATGGTCACGTTTTTCAGGGCGAGCGCCAGCCCCATCCGGGCCCCTCGGGCAGTGAGGCCCCTGAGGAGGCGGCTGCTGAAGAAGACCAACGAGCTGCCGCAGCCCCACAGGCTCCCGGGGATCTTTGGTGAGGCCCGGCGGCCGGGGCCCGAGGCTGTGGGCCGAGGACCAGTGGTGGTGGCAGAACCTTGTGGCCCTCACAAGGGGTCAAGCCAGTGGTCCCCCTCAGCCACCCTCCCTTGCCCTGCGCCCCCTGTGGACCGGCCATGCACCGTCTCTCAGGCCTCCCCCGGCTCACCAGGCCCTCCCTGACGCCTCCGTCAGAATCAGGTGCCCTTCCTCCGGGCAGCACCGCCCCTGTGCCCGCGGCTC
>PVJC01034672.1:0-18718 GCA_004026665.1 Murina feae | reverse complement strand
TATTTCTATTGACTTGTTATATTCACTGGTTGATAGATATGTATTTGTTGTCACTTTGTTGTTCATAATTTTTATCTTTACCTTTTTCTTCTTCTTCCTCTTCTTAAAGAATGCCCTTCAATATTTCAAATAATCCTGGTTTGGTGGTGATGAACTCCTTTAGCTTTTTCTTGTCTGGGAAGCTCTTTATCTGACCATCAATTTTACATGATAGCTTTGCTGGGTAGAGTATTCTTGGTTGTAGGTTCTTGCTATTTATCACTTTGAATATTTCTTGCCACTCCCTTCTGGCCTGCATGGTTTCTGTTGAGAAATCAGCTGACAGTCGTATGGGTATTCCCTTGTAGCTAATTAACTGTTTTTTCTCTTGCTGCTTTTAAGATTCTCTCTTTATCTCTTGCCCTTGGCATTTTAATTATGATGTGTCTTGGTGTGGTCCTCTTTGGATTCCTTTTATTTGGGAATCTCTGTGCTTCCTGGACTTGTAAGTCCATTTCTTTCACCACGTAGGGGAAGTTTTCTATCATTATTTCTTCAAATAGGCTTTCAGTGTCTTGCTCTCTCTCTTCTTCTGGCACACCTATAATTCTGATGTTGGTATGCCTGAAGTTGTCCCAGAGTCTCCTTACACTATCTTCATATTTTTGGATTCTTTTTGCTTTTTGCTTTTCCGGTTGGGTGTTTTTTGCTTCTTCATATTTCATATCTTTACTTGATTCTTGCGATCCTCTAGTCTGCTGTTGGATCTCTGTATATTATTCTTTATTTCAGTCAGTGTAGGCTTAATTTCTGACTGGTCCTTTTCCATTTTTTTGGTATTCTCACTTAGATCCTTGAAGGTCTCACTTAGTTCCTCAGAGGTTCGTAGAAGATTCTTGAGTAGCATTATAACTGTGGTTTTGAACTCTATATCCAGTAGTTTGCTTTCCTCCATTTCTGTCATTTGTGATGTTTCTTTGTCTCCGCATTTTGGCTGCTTCTCTGCATTGATAGAGTGGCTTTCTGTGTTAGGTGTCCTATAGGACCCAGTGGCTCAGCCTCCCCAAATCACCTGGGGTGGACACTCTTGGTGTATGCCTTTGAGGGCTGGGTGCAGAGTCTTATTGTAGTTAAGTCTTGATTGCTGTTGGTATCACTGGGAGGAAATGACCTCCAGGTCTTTCTCCTCATTGTTTGGGGTTTGAAGCTTTTGGAGTTCTCTGTCCCAGCTGCAGTCTGTTAGATTAGGCCACAGGCAGACAGGCGGACAGCTTGGGTAGGGTTGTAAATTGGGTGGGGAGGGGTCTAAGAATCACGGGGGTGGAGCAACAAGTGATGGCTGCCTCTCCCCATTTCGGCGTCTCCACGCCCTGGCGTCTGCGCACCCCCGAGTCCCCGAGTCTCAGAGCTCCGCATCAGCAACTGCTGCGAACAGCTTTGCTAGAACGCCACTCGTCTTCCACTCCGTTGCCAGACAGCCCGCAACAAGTTCATTGTGATCCTGGAGCTTGGAATCCCCTTCCAAGCCACGGACCCAGGTGCAGGTGCAACTGCCACCGCCGCCACTGTTTTTGCACCACCACTACCATTTCACGCGCATCCGTACCTCTCTGTTTTGGTGCCGAGAACTTCTACTCAGTTTCAATGCACTCCTTCTCTTGCCTTCTAGTTGTAAAGCTTCCACTCCCTTGGTTTCTGGAGTATGGCTGTTTAGCTTTATAGTTGTATTTTTTAATGTGGTTGTGGGAGGCTGCGCATTGAGGTATATACCTTATGCCACCATCTTGGTTCCTCCCTCCCTTGCTCATTCTTTAAGGCCACATTTTAGAGTCTTCTGTATGGACAATGTTTATCTTTCTCCATTCAGAGTGATAGCTTCTTTTTAAATAGATTTTTATTGATTTTTAGAGAGAGGAAGGGAGAGGGATAGAGAGAAACATCAATGAGAATCATCAATTGGCTGCCTCCTGCATAGCCCCCACTGGGGATGGAGCCCATAACCCAGGTGTGTGCCCTGATCAGGAATTGAACCCACAACCTCTTAGTTCCTGGGTTGATGCTCCACTGCTGAGCCACACCAGCCAGGTGGGGGTGATAATTTCTTTTGTAATGTCATTACCATTTTCTCTATTGATGGCTAAGAATTATGCAGTGAAGAGGTTGGGGGCTAAAGCCCTCAGGCCAACAGTGAGGAGGGATGCTGATGAAGACTAGGTTTGGGGCCTGAGAGTTGGGAAGCTGAATCTAAAATCTTTGCATAAGTACTGGCCAGTGTGACTCAGTTGGTTGAGCATTATCCTGGGCACCAAAAGGTCGCCAGTTCAATTACCAGTCAGAGTACAAACCTACATTGCAGGTGCATGTGGAAAGCAACCAATCCATGTTTCTCTCTCCCTTTCTCTCTCTACAGTCAAAACATGTTTTTTTTAAAAAATTAAAAAAAATAAAATCTTCACATACAGTCAGGTGATTAGAAGGGCTCACCTTCAGAGAAAGACTAGTCTAGAATAAAACGTCTGCAGACATCCTCCCAGCTCTGCAATGATGGAGGTCGGGGTAGACCTTAAAAGTAGACTTGTTTTCCCTGATATTTTTACACTGTGCATGTAAACATATTTTTAAATAAATTTTAAAATAATGAAGAAAAAATATTATTTGCAGATATTATTTATCACTCACATAAAACCTTAGATTTTAAATTTAGTAAAATGGATGGATGTAAGAACAGTAATTAAAAAATATAACTTACTTCAGCAGCACAAATATTAAAATTAGAATGCTACAAATATGATTAGCATGGCCCCTGCACAGAATGTTACACACATTTATTTTTTTTAACCCTTTCAAAAATTATCTCAAAATAAAAAGTTAAAAAAAAATATATGGAACTTCATAGGTCAGGAAAGAGAAAATCATATTTTTAAATGATACTATTTATAATAGAACATTAGGATAAGGAAACCAGGAGTAAATTTAACAAAGAAAGTTCAAAAGCTTTATAAAGGAAATTCTAAGAATTTAAATAACTAATTGGAAGGATTTGCTATCTTTATGAACAGGAAAATTCAAAATTCAGTATTATGAAGATTTACCCCCCACAAAATGATCAACCATTTGAATGCAAAGGTAATTAGTCCCAACAGAATTCTTTGGAAAACTTGAGAAGTTGGTTCCACAACTGCACAGGACAAAAGGTAAAGGTATTCCTAATGAAACAGGTGCGGGAGTTGTGTAAATACTTTCTATAAAGATACAGAAAAGTAGATGTTTGGTATTGGCAGTAGGATAAACAATAAACCAATGGAATAGAGAGCCCGTGAAACAAAACCCAAACATATATAGAAACGTATATGAGAGAAATGGAACTGTAGGTCAAACAACCAGGAAGAGACAAACCATTCATTAATGGGGTGTGGACAGTTGGACATATCCATATGTTTAAAAAAAAGTGAATTTGGATCTCAATATCACACCATACACACACACACACACACACAATTTAATGAGGATTAAAGATTTAAATGTAAAAAAACAAAACTTTATTTATAACTTTTAGAATACAGAATATCTTAATTAAGGATTTCTTAAACAAAATAGAAAAGGCTCACAACACAAAGAAAAAAGCAAATAAATTTGACATTAAACTTAGAAATTTCTACCTAAAATACAAAATCTAATTCTAATCAGACACCTAGTCCTAACTTCCAGTTTACAGGAAATAAAGAGGTTAAAAACACCATAATGATGCCATCAATTCCAGAAGTGGAACATTTTACAAAACAACTGGCCTGAACTCTTCAAAAAGTCAACGTCAAAAGGGACATCTGTAATACTTTCAACAATAAATTTAAACATAAGTCAACATCATTAAAAAGAAGGGAGGTAAAGTTAGATGGGTAGCCAACTCTTCTAGATTCACAGAATAAACTGACAAGAACAACATGCAGTGTTTGAACTTTGATTGAGTTTAGATTTAAAAACAAACCAACACCTAAAAGTGACATTCTTGACACAATCAGGGAGTTCATACAAGGCTTAGAACAGCTTCCATTCCCAACAGCCAGAACGGAGAAACCTCATTGCAGACCAGGCACAGGGCAGATTATACAGAAAGGTTATTATCTAAGGCTTATCTGGAATTAGCCCTAACTAAAGGCTTTTCTAGCCCTACCTCATTAAGCTTAACAGGAAGCTATAAGTGATCAAACTGCTTCCAAGTAACTTAATTATGTCCCAGAATAAAGTTCAACATATTTAAAGGAATATAACAAACTCCAGCACCTAACAACAAAATTCAAAAATCATCAGGCATGTGGAGAAGGAGATTATAATCCAACTAGGGGCCCAGTGCACAAAAATTTGTGCACTCAGGGTGTCCCTCAGCCCGGCCTGTGCCCTCTTGCAGTCTGGGACTCCTCTGGGGATGTCCACCTGCTGGTGTGCCTGGCCAGCCTGGGTGAGGGGCTGATGGCTGTTTGCAGGCTGGCCAAGCCCCTCAGTGGGAACCCTCACCCCATTGGGGTGTGGCAAGCCTGGGTGATGGGCTGAGGGCTGTTTTCAGGCTGCCCACAGCCCCTTCAGGTTTTGGATTCCTACTGAGGTGCCTGGGCAGCCTGGGTGAGGAGCTGAGGGCTGTTTTCAGGCTGCCCACAGTCCCTTCAGGGTTCAAGTTCCTACTGGGATACCTGGCCAGCCTGGGTGAGGGGTTGAGGGCCGTTTTCAGGCTTTCAGCCTTCCCAAATCTCCCACTGACCCAAGGTCCCGGTGAGGCTGGCTGGAATCAGGTTTCTGGGGTTTACCTTCTATAATTGAAACACTGTCGCTTTGAGCCGAGGCCTAGGCAGGTAACGAAGCCTCCTGTTTGTTTCAGCTCCATGGCTTCTATAATTGAAACAATGTTACCATGAGCAGAGGCTCAGCTAGCCTAGGCAGGCAGTTGCAACAGAAGCCTGCTGTTTACTCTAGCTCCGTGGCTGCCGGCCGCCATCTTATCTGGGTTAATTTGCATACAGCTGCTCTGATTAGCTTGTGGGCGTGGCTTGGCTGGTGGGCATGGCTTAGGCATCCCAGAGAGATGGTTAATTTCCATATTACTCTTTTATTAGAGTAGATGGGGGGGGCGGGAATCAACCAACAGAAAGCAGAAATGACACAGGTGACAGAATGCACAAGAACATTGAAACACCTATTATAAATATACTCCAGATGTTTCAAAGATAAAAAAATGCATGAGCATGTTAAGGAAAGACATGGTAGATATAAAAAAAAATTAAACTTCTAAAAAGATTAAAAATATGTCAGCCCTAGCTGGTTTGGCTAAGAGGATAGAGCATTGGCCTGTGGACTAAAGGGTCCCAGCTCTGATTCTGGTCAAGGGCATATACCTCAGTTGCAGGCTTGATCCCTGGCCTTGTTTGAATCTGTGATATATCTCTCTCACATCAATGTTTCTCTCTCTCTGTCTTTCCCCTTCCTTTCCACTCTCTCTTAAAAAAAAAAAATAATAATGGAAAAATATCCTCAGGTGAGGATTAACAAAAATATAATGTCCAAGGTCAAAAATATACTGAATGGGATTAACAAGACATTAGATACTTCAGTAGAAAAGATTAACGAATTTGAGGACATAATGGAAAATGTCCAACTTGGCATACAAAGAGAAAAGACTTTTTAAAAAACACCAGACTGTGAAACAATTTAATGTGGCCTAACATACAAATGGAGTCCCAGAGGGAAAGCAGTGAAAGGCAGGAAAGACAATAATAATAATTATTACTATTATTGAAGAAATAATAGCCAAAAATGTTCCAAATTTTATGAAAACCATAGGTAAATAGCCCCAGCAGAACATGAAAAAAAAATCTACTCCAAGCACATCATAATCAAACTGCTTAAAACTCAAAAAAGGTCAAAGCAGGCAGAGAAAAAGGACACATTACATACAGAAGAATGAAGAATAATAGTGCTCTTGCTGGACACTACAATAAGATGCCACTTAACCTCCATGAGATTCGCAAAATGAAAAGGCCTGGAATTAAGTGTTGGAGAAAATGTGCAAGAAAGGTAACTTCACATAGTGCCGGCAGGGTATAAACTGGTACAGCCACGCAGAAGAGTTGCATTATCTTGTAAAATGAAGACTTCCATACCACAAGGCCAAGCAGTGTTCCTCCTAGATATACAGTGTTCATAGCAGCATTGTTTGCAATAGCAAAAACAAAACCAACAAACCGAAACAGCCATCCACAGGAGAAGGGATAAACTTCGGTCTATTCATAGAACTATACAGCAATAAAAATGAGGGACTCCCAAAAAGTACTAAGTCAGAAAAAGTAAGTCATAGAAATGAGCATACTTTATGCCATTTATATAAAATTCCAAAACATACAAAACTTAACATTTCATTTAAGGACACATATATTGTAAAACTAGAAGAGAGAAAATCACAAACACAAAATTCATAATAGTTACTTGAGAAGGAGAGGGCACATGAGGATCTTTACCAATATTACCAAAATGCAGGTAATATTCATTTCCTAAGCTAGCTGATAGGTACAAAGATAATTATTTTTAATCCTTATATATACATGTGTGTGTTTTTGTAGGTATGAAATACTTCATTTTTAAAAAGTGGAAAATGTGAAAGACTTGAAAAATGAAGACTATTTATGTTTAACAATAAAATTAGTGTAAAAAAATATACAAAGAAAATGTTCAATTCTTTATTGTCTTTTTGTGCCCCACACTATCAGTATTAATCTATAAGGGGGACACTTAGAATATAGGAAAAAACCAAGTGGAGTCCTGAACATCTATTACTCTAAGTTAGACAAGAGTAAGTATTTTAGCCACTCATGTCTGATTCTTCATGTTTCATCTGTACTTAGATTTTTCTTTATCTTTGGATTTCCTGGGACTCCTGCTTCGCTCTCTCTTTTTACTCCTTTCTCTTTCATAGGGATCTGTTTGGTATTTGGATTTGTGGCTATTACTGTAGTGACTATCCCTTTCTCGAGATCGGCTACGACTTCGCTTTTGAGGTCGGTCCTTCTTTTCACTCTTTTGTTTCTCCCAACAGCTTTCTTCTTCTTCATAGTGACCGAACCCCATTTCTCTGTAGATATCCTGTCAAAGGAATAAAGAGAATTACAAGTGAATCAACAGAATCACTGTCCGTTAATAAAACTTAGACAAGCCCACCATTAGCAAGCAGTCGCAATGGCTCAAATTTGAACACTACCACTAATGCCAGACAGCTTGTAAATTAAAAAGCAAAAATAATTCAGAAAAAGATTTGACCATATTTCTAATTGATCTCATTGGTTTGTATCTATTTCAGCCAAACTGAAGGATCAGAACTAAAAACAAAAAACTGAAATTGCTCAATTGAAATTAGAATAGGTCTTTAGAGCAAAATTGCAATACTAAAAATTCTGGTTATGTATGGTTAACTTTCCACCTCCTCCTTCTCCACTCCCCAAAATGTTCTATTCTTCATATTAGGTAGCAGCGGCACTTTTCCCATATAGGAGAGTGCTAATTTATAACTCTATTTCTGCTTGTATTCTGCCCCTAATTAAAATGAGTTCTCTCAGCAAGAGGCTAAAATCTAAAATGGCCAGACCAGTGACCTTTCAAGAGATAGCTTGTAAAATTCAACTTTCTTAAAAGATTTCTCAGAGGAAAGGCAAAACCCTAAGGATTGAACTCCCAAGGGTCTCGCCTCTATCACCATAGATATTAAAGTAGATGTAAATGTCAAGGTTCAAAATCTACAGTAATGGATACCGCTGGTTAAAGACTGAATTTTAAGCAAATGACTCATAGTTATTCCATAGCTGTCTAGAGATGGTACATTACCCCTGGCATGGAGATTATAGTATGCGAATAGAGATTTAATGTGATCACTATAATCAGTTTGTGAAATACAACATTATAAACAGATTCATTATTTCCCACACAATCCCTATAGTTCTTATCATGAATCGGTATTTGGTTTAACCCTTTACCAATTATTTGCTAACAAAATATTTCATCCTTAGATAAAAATATTTTTGTGCATCCTGTAACAGATACAAAAACTAGTCATGTACAATTCTGTCTGTATACCTATTTTCTGATCTGGCTGAGACAATAAACTTTTACCATAAAGAGACAGCTGATGTATAACTCTGTAAAATCTATAGCACATTATTATATACTAGAAGCCAGCGCACAAAATTGTGCAGCCCCGCCCACCCACCTGCACCTCACCAGGCTTATAGCCCCGCCCACTTGCACTGGTCTTTGGTCATTATGATGTTAGGGCCACTGAGTTTTTATAATATAGATATTGGCACTTAAATGCTTTAAGAGTTTAAAATGAGAAAAAGAGGGGAGGGGTTATATAGCACTTAATTCTTTGAAAAAAATTGAGGAACCTGAAAGTCTGAAATGGACTGAAACCTTAAAACCTCTCCAACTTGGAGCAATTTCAAAGCTGCACAAGCTTTGAAGTCAGGCAGCTTTGGGTTCCAATAGTCTTTGTCATTTCTTGAGGTTAGGTTTATCAGAGAAGGTTTTATAGAAAAGTTAGAACTTGAGATGAGCCTCAAAGATTGAGAGGGCTTGGGCTGGATTGGCAGTGAGAAAGCTAATGCAAGCAGTTTACATGAAAACTAAAAAGCAAGGAAGAATTAGCACTGAGAGCATGAAGGAGAAAAGTGCAGGTGTCTGGGAGAAGGTTCTCAAAGTATAGGCCAGCACAGTGCTAAGTGCTTTTGTAATACAGTATCAACCTCATCCCGGAAATAAGAAAACTGACACTTGAGGTCTGCACAGGATGAAATAATGATTTAACTGATCAATAATTGGACACAGAAAATTGAAATGGGGGTGAAAAAGAATAACGAAGAAAATCCACACCTCACTAAATCGAAATAAACATTAAACTTCCAGCTTTCCCACTAAGCTGTAAGGCCCACAGCCTGTGGGGCCAGCTCTCATATCTAAAGTGAAGGAATGAATCCGATGAGCTCTAAGTCCTTTTCAGTACAGACTTTAAACAATTCTAACATTTTATACGTTTAAGACATAAGACAAGATGATTAAACGAGCATGTGGCTAAAAATAAAATAAAATATAAAGTCGCCAATTTAAAGTAACCAACCTAATCTATGATTTCAAAGTAAAAAAAAAAAAGTCTAATCTAACTAAAAATTATCCTTGCTCTGGTCACTAGAATTAAAGCAAAGATTTAGCTAAATCTAAATCACTAAAATAACATTAAAGGATTAAAATGACAGCAAAAATAGAATCCCAAATTATAAGACTACTAAACACCTATGAAAACCACAGAGGACTGACAACCAGTATGAATACATCTGAGCCAGGCAACCCACAGCTGAGGACTCATTTCCTGTGGCCCTAGGAAAACCCAAACCTCAACAACACAGAAGCCATCTTTGGAATTAAGACACAGGTGGAAAATTTAAATAGAGAAGTTTTCACATTGAACAATAAGGTTGTCACTAAATAAAAAACAAAGAACTTGAAGAAATAAGTTAAAACATTCTTAGGAAATGAGGCTCACCAAGCAAAATGGTAACAAATAGAAAAAATTGAGCTATACACAGAAATTACCTAGTATTGAAAATTCCCTTTAATGACTGTATTTTTGAGACTGAAATCAAAAGGATGAGAATCAGAGTAATAGAAAAAAATTGGATCCCATTTAAGTCTTAAGTATGGATGTTGTTTTATTGTAAAAATAGTAAGAGAAAATTAGTATAGCTATATTATTAAATGAAAATATAAAATAAAAAACATTTACTGTAACTCAAAGATACAGACAACAGATTGGTGGTTACCAGAGGGGTAGAGGTTGGTGGGGGGCAAAATTGGTACAGTGATGACTAGAAACTATACTGGTGAGCCCACTATAGTGTACACAGATAGCATATTACAATGTTGTACACCTGAAATTTAAATAATATTATTAACCAATGTTACCTCAATTAAAAAACACCCATCTGTTTTAATACACTTTAAAGGGAGAATTAAATTCAGGAGATTACTATTTGGAATTTAACAATTTTATAGTTGTCAACTACCTTAATATTCTCTAAAAAACAACAACAGTATTCCCGCAAAATATCACTTGATGCTTTTTACTCTGTGCCAAATGAGGACATTTGCTAATGTAAAGTTTTAAGTAAGCAAACACAGCAGGATAGAAAAGATTCATAAGCCCTGGTTGGTGGCTCAGTTGGGTGAAGTGTCTCATACACCAAAAAGGTTTCAGACTCAATTACTGCTCAGGACATATGTCTAGGCTGTGGGTTCATTCCCCAGGCGGGGCACCTACAGGAGGCAACTGATCCATGTTTCTCTTCCCCTCCCCTCCCCTCTTCTCTCTCTCTCTCTCTCTTTCTCTCTCTCTCTCTCCTTCCCCCTCCTCTCCCCCCACCCCCACATTCCTCTCTCTCTAAAATCAATAAGCATATCCTTGGGTGAGAATTAAAAAAAAAAGATTCATAATAATGGGAAGAAATAACAAATTTAAAATGCAGCCAGTCTTTGGATTTTCTTTAAACATCATCTCAGATACACCAGTGTGTATCTCGGGCCTAGATTCATTGACGAGTCCATGTACATGTGCAGGGTGGTGAGCTGTATGATATAATTAAGGGTTTTTAGTGAAAAAACATTAAATACTCATAGAAATGTGATATAGCCACCGTTTAAAAAGCTAAGTAGCCTGGCCAGTATGGCTCAATGGTTGAGCCTCGACCTATAAACCAGGTGGTCACGGATCAATTCCCAGTTTTGGGCTTGATACCGAGTTGGAGATGTGCAGGAGGCAGCTGATCAATGATTCTCTCTCATCATTGACGTTTCTCTCTTCCTCTCTGAAATCAATAAAAATATATTAACAAAAAAAGCTAAATTTATAATAGAGTACAAACATTAGGAGGGAGATGTTCCTATTAGATCACACTAAACTATTACACTATAGGACAAATTATATTAGACTAACAACAAGATTTAGAAAAGAAAACTGACATATTACAGCTAAGAAGAGCAGCAGACTTACTTGTTAGGAGTGCAAATCTGAATTTAAATTGTGCCTCCACTATTTATTAGCTGTAAAACTATGGGCAAGCTGCTTCACCTTTTCCATTTTCACTGTCTTTGTTGTGAAATGGGGCCAACAGTATCCACCTCACTGTAAAGACTCTGAAGATGTTAGTGATTACTGATTCATGTGTGGATCATTTAAAGGAATGACAAAGGTGTAACTTTAAAACAGAAGCCAGGACATGAAGGAGGGCAAGCATTAAATAACCAAAGGGCTGTGGAAAGGAGAAGGTATACCTCTGGTTAGGCAACAGCAAAGAACAAGAATAGTTGCTATCTAGAAAATAGGGGGCTAAGAATATATATAAAATATATGATTACTGAAAAATTTTAAAGGAAGAATAAATCATAAAATACATTAAAATGGTTAAATACAATGGGAGGGGGGAGAAAAGGTGGAGAGGACAGGGGATGAAGCTTAGTTCTCTGCATGTACCATTTTGTAGATTTTACTTTGGAACCATATAAATGATTTTTAAAACTAACAAAAAATTTTAAAGCAATCCTTAAACATAAAAAAAAAATTATGTGATACGAATCCAGTTAATGGCATTACCACAGAGAAAGTACTCCAACTGACTTAAAACATCGTGCCCTAGCCAACTTAGCTCAGTGGATGGAGCATCAGCCTGTGGACTGAAAGGTACCAGGTTTGATTCTTGCCAAGGGCACATGCCTGGGTTGTGGGCTCAATCCCCAGTAGGGGGTGTGCAGGAGGCAGCCAATCAATGATTCTCTCTCATCATTGATGTTTCTATCTCTTTCTCCTTCTCCCTACCTCTCTGAAATCAATAAAGAAATGTATTTAAAAACAAAAACATCGTAATTTGACTATATAAATAAAAGTAGTAACAAAAGCCAGTGAAGAAAAGGATTGCACACTTCTTTTTTTTTCACTTAGTCTGAAGAACAACCCGGTGAAATAAGTATTATCTTAATTTCACAGAGGAAACTGTGGTTCATAAAAGGTAAGCAACTTGTTGGGGTCACATCAATGACGAGCAGTGTGGAAAGTTAAACCTGGCTTTTCTGCCAACCATACTGCATCTCTCCACGGTGTCTCTGCCTGACATCCTCCCCGTCTTGAGTTCATTCTCACCTGGGCCTATTATACCTCCTCCTCCACCAGGGCCAAGATGCTTTCACATCATAAAACAAAAGTAGGAGCTGTAGTGTAATTTGTTTCTCATTTAACTAAGAACCAAAATGCAGTCTGGAAATGCTTTCATCTCTTTATAATCAATTTTCTTTGGGGAATTTTTACTATTATCTAATGTAATAAAAGAGCAAGATGCAAATTGACCATCACTCCAAGACACCTAAGCCACACCTACCAGCCAAGCCACGCCTCCCAGCCAATCAGCAGCTATATGCAAATTAACCCAGCCAAGATGGACACCAACAGCCATGGAGCTGGAACAAGCAGGAGGCTTCCGTTGCAACTGCATGACTAGGCTGGTGGGCCTCTGCTCAAGGCAACATAGTTTAAATTATAAAAGCCATGGAACTGAAGCAAACAGTGATGGAGGAAACTGCCTGCCTAGGCTGGCTGGGCCTCTGCTTATGGCAACAAAGTTTCAATTATAGAAGATAAATAAACCCCAGAAACCTGATTCCAGCCAGCCTTCGCTGGGACGTTGGGTCAATGGGAGCTGTGGGCAGCCTGAAAACAGCCCTCAGCCCCTCACCCAGGCTGGCCACATCCCCACAGGGTGAGGGTCATCACTGAGGGCTTGGCCAGCCTGCAAACAGCCATCAGCCCCTCACCCAGGCTGGCCAGGCATGCCAGCAGATGGACATCCCCTGAGGAGTCCCAGACTGTGAGAGGGCACAGGCCGGGCTGAGGGCCCCCCCCCCCACCGAGTGCACAAATTTTTGTGCACTGAGTCCCTAGTTGTCTTAGAAAATGCATTGCTAAAGAAAGCTTTTGGATGACCAATTATGAACACTGTTTTCATTTCATACATACAATACAGAAGGGAATAAATGTTAACAGGCCCCAAACCCTCAAGAGCTTTAAGTGCAGCACACAACACTTGGTGATAAAATGCTAAGTGAGAACTGTTTGAGCATAACCACACTTGCTTTCATGAGAACATGAGTGTTCACAGGCGGTATGAAAATCACTCGCTCACAATGGGACACTACATGTTAATTTAATTCAAAAACAATCTTCTATAATTTGTGATATATATTCTTGAAAATTAAAGTTCACTATCCAGTGAAACCATTCTACACTTTAGACTTAGAACATGCCCATCACTATGATGTAATTTATAAAGGGATAAAGTATTTATTTATTCACCGCTGAGTCTGGATATTAGCAGTACCTGATTAGTATTTTTGATTGGCATGTAGTTCTCGTCTTCTTTTTCCTCAGAGCAGTGACGAGTTTTCTTCTTGTGTTTTTTACTTGTGTGTGAGTGACTTGATTTTGAGTCTTCTGACTGCTCCTCTAATATAAGATCATACTTTGCACTGCAGCAGCTAGTTAAGGACAAGCGTAAGAACGAATACTGGTAACACATCAAAATCTAAGAATCTGGTGAAAAAAGGAGACCAAGAAGTTAAAGGTGACTTTTTAAAATAAAAGCATCTTACAAGTATCGTTTTTTTCTAAAACAAAATGGATTCATTTTTTTTCATTACATAGAAAAAAATGGAAATAGGAACCCTGATTGTATATAGGAAGTTAACAATTCTAAGTGGGCAAAAAATATGGGGGGGGGGGATATATTATCCACAAATTAAAATATAAGTATCTAAAAAAATAAGGAAACATTTGTTAATAATGAGAAAACCTAAACTTGGAAAATGAGGCACATGTTTAACTAGAAGAAATTAAGGTAATATAAACTCCAAAGCCAGAAAAGCTACATAAGATAAAAGGTACATTGCTGTAACTCTTCTTCTGAGCAAATTAGCTCACCCGATAGGAGGAAATTTAGCAGTGCATGTCAACAGTTACTATGCTTAAATTCAATTAAGAATTTGTAAAAATTCTGTGGCATTTCAGAGGGAAGGTGGAGGTGGGTGGGAAGAGAGCAACCAAAGAACTTGTATGCATATATGCATAACCTATGGGCACAGACAATAGGGTGGTGAAGGCCTGGAAGGGGGGACTGGGGCGAGTAGAAGGTGTCAATGGGGGAAAGGGGGAATATATGTAATACTTTCAACAATAAAGATTTGATTGTAAAAAGTTAAATAACAAGTTAAATGAACAAAGGTATACATAATAAGATTATTTTTAATGATAAACTAGGAACAACAAATAGCCTAATAATAACTATCGATTCAATTATATTATAGTACTTCAACATATTTTATAAAAGAAGTTATTAACAATGATAAAGTAATGCTATAAAAAACCTAGGGAGGTGTTTCTGAAAAATTAAAAGTGAAAAAAGCTCAGAGCAAAAACCATATATATCATACAGTGATTACAAGTTTACAAAGATCAAATCTTGAAGGAACAAGAAAAAATAAATATCATATGTCTAGATGGTAGAACAATGACTGAATTTTTTAAATTCCAAATAAATATGTTATAAAAATAGTGGTAATGTTTTAATTCAGAGACAGGTATTTTCTCTAATATAAATAAAACTAACCCATGTCTTAGAATAAGAGAAAATATAAAACTACTACAACCTCTGCTGAAAATAATCTCAATTTCTAAAACAGATTTTGAGGAAGGCTGGAAGAGTGGTTTTCAAAAGAAAGCTTATGAGGAAGCCCCGAATGCAGGGCTATTTTAGTGGCGTGGGGGCCTAGAGCAATCGCAGACCTACTTCCCTAGGGACCAGAGTGTCCTAGCTGTTTCCACAATGCTACAAGTCTATGCTTTCCTCAGGGGTGACTCAGATTAACCAGGAAACCACTGCACCTTTTCACTTTCATAAGATGGCTAAAGATGCCTAGTCAGACTGTACTGTCCTATTATTACTCTACTAGGGGTCCAGTGCACAAAAATTTGTGCACTAGGGAGGTCCCTCAGCCCGGCCTGTGCCCTCTCGCAGTCTGGGACCCCTCTGGGGATGCCCACCTGCTGGCGTGCCTGGTCAGCCTGGGTGAGGGGCTGATGGCTGTTTGCAGGCTGGCCAAGCCCCCCCAGTGTGGACCCTCACCCCATTAGGGTGTGGCCAGCCTGGGTGAGGGGCTGAGGGCTGTTTTCAGGCTGCCCACAGCCCCTTCAGGTTTTGGGTCCCTACTGGTGTACCTTCAGCATTTTGTAAAACACCTCTTTAAAGTCTTTTGGTCAGACTTTTTTCTTCTCCTATTTCCAGCCTGGGTGAGGGGCTGATGGCTGTTTGCAAGCTGGCCAAGCCCCCAAGTGGGGTCCCTCAACCCAATGGGGTGTGGCCATCCTGGGTGTGGGCCTGCGGGCCATTTTCAGGCTTTCAGGCTGCCCACAGCTCCCATTGACCCAATGTCCCAGCAAGGCTGGCTGGAAGCAGGTTTCTGGGGTTTATTTATCTTCTATAATTGAAATTGTTGCTTTAAGCCGAGGCCTAGGCAGGTAATGAAGCCTCCTGTTGGCTTCAGCTCTGTGGCTTCTATAATCGAAAGAATGTTGCCTTAGAGGTCCAGCCTGCCTAGGCAGGCAGTTTCCTCCACTGCTGGTGCAACTGAAGCCTGCTGTTTGCTTCAGCTCTGAGGCTTCTATAATTGAAACAATGTTGCAACTATGTTGTTGCCTTGAGCACAGAGAGGCCCAGCCAGCCAGCAGACAGTTTACTCCTGGTGCAATGGAAGCCTGCTGTTTACTCTAGCTCTGTGACTGCCGGCCTCCATCTTGGCTGGGTTAATTTGCATACAGCCACTCTGATTGGCTGATGGGCGTGGCTTAGGCGTCCCAAAGAAATAGCCAATTTCAATATTACTCTTTTATTAGATAAGATTATCTCTGACTTCTTTTCTCCTTTATACTGTTTCCAGTATACCTTCTGGATCTTCTCCTTTTTCAGATACAAATTCAATAGCCCTTGCCTATGATTTCATCTTAGTGTGTAGCTTTTCACATGCTTCTCCCTCTGACCAAAAGAGTTTAAAGAGGTGTTTTACAAAATGCTGGTCATGAGCCAATAATGGAGTGCAAAGTCCATTTAGTGGGTCAGAGCAGCATTGTTTAGTAACATAGAATAGGAAATAGAGTGCAGGGTCAGACTCATGAATTTCCTTTTTCTTGTTAAATATTCCAATTGAGGATAATTAACAGTGGTTTACACCAGGACATGTCTGTCTTCTCCATCAACTTCAAAAGCCTAAAGCAGGCACTGTTCATTGTAATTGTTTAAATTTCAATTCATTAAACATGTGGTTAGTAGCTATACAAGCAGTGGAGATATAGTAGGTTTCCAACACTGTACAAAGTTCTATTGGACAGGACTGGGCTAGAGGTTTATCCTCAAGCATGCCTCATTTCCTCTCTTCACTCAAAACACTGTAACACTACATACTCTTTCTTCTCAGCCTGAGCTAATTCTATGGGGGAAAAGATGCCTGCTTCTACTTTATACTCTACGACTGTACTTCCTTTTATTTGTTCTACACACTCCTCTTCTTCCAGCTGCAGTTACTACTACTTATCCTAAAATTAACTATAGTAAATTTTAAAGATTTGATAAATAAACCTCAACTGTATTTCATCCATATCTTTTATGATTTTAAGATTTCAGTCATATCCTCTCTGATGTTTATCTTTTCAGGCTAAATCTTAGCTCACTGTTTGGTCTGTTTGCAAGGGAAAGCCTTTCCTCATGCTGATTAAGTCAGCATATATACTGCAGACTTTACCCACTCTAACCTCTAAAATGCTTTATGTATTGTAAATAATCAACACTGTTTCAAAAATCTATCCTATATAATCCTATATAATAAAGAGGTAATATGCAAACTGACCCTAATGGCAGAATGACCAGGACCAACTGGTCAGACATGCACTGACCACCAGGGGCAGATACTCAACGCAGGAGCTGTCCCCTGGTGGTCAGTGCGCTTCCACAGGGGGAGCACGACTCAGCCAGAAGCTGGCTCATGGCTGACCAGCACAGCAATGGTGGCAGGAGCCTCTCCCACCTCCGCGGCATTGCTAGAGATATCCAATTAATGCCTTAGGCTCACTCCCCGCAGGCCTAAGCCATTAGTCAGACATCTTCCGAGGGCTCCCAGGCTGCCAGAAGGATGTCTGACTGATGCGCACTGACCCAGTCCTCACTGCTGGGGCCCTGACAGCCCTGAATCTGCTTCACCTGCACCCCAGACCCAGACAAGAGGGATTGGCCATTGGTTAGCTTGCTGCTGGGGTCAACCTCCTGCAGTCCCTTCCCCGGCCAGCTGGCCACTCTTATCAACTCAAGTCAACCTCCCACAGTCCCTTCCCTGGCTGGCTAGCCCCCCAAATTGGCACAAATCGCTGGCCATGCCAAGAGACCCCACCCATGCACAAATTCGTGCACCAGGCCTCTAGTAAGTACATAAACATCAGCCCAATATTCATCTTTCCTTGATGACTACTTGGAAAAGAAATGTTCCATATACAGTATGGGAAAAGAGAACCCCTAAAACACCAACAGAAACTAGAAAACAAAGAAACCATTTAAAGAGAGAGTCATAAAAGAAGTAAGCTTTACAATGTGTGGAGTGATAAATTTATAATGAAAACATCAATGAAGAATTAAAATGACATAATATGAACAGTATGTTTCACTGCGCTTGTCTCAGCCTAAAACTTGGAAAAATTTAAATAAAATGATCAAGTCAATGAATTTCTTTAATCCTATAAAAGTCAACTCTTACATACAAGAGAAGCCCAACATGTATTTGTAGCTAGACTGACAATGAGCTAAGTTGAAAGAAGCAGCCTAGAGGAGAAACAAGATGGCGGCATAAGGTAAACACCATAAATGCAGCCGTGAACAACTATTTCAGAAAAACCACGAAAAGAACACACGGACACCACTCGCATTCACAGGAAGGCTGGCTGAGTGAAAATCCTACAACTAGAAAAGAGTCTGAGGGAAGAAACAAAATGGCGGAATAGGGTAGACACCGTATATGCAGCTGTGAACAACTATTTCAGAAAAACCATGAAAAGAACACACGGACACCACTCGCACCCACAGGAAGGCTGGCTGAGTGAAAATCCTACAACTAGAGAAGAGTCTGAGACTCAGAGGAGCAGCGGAAGCAAAGTACAGAGGTACGGAGGCGCGTGCACGGGCTCGGGGAAGGGCTGGTACCGGAGGTCGCGGTTCTTTTCCAAAACGGAGAGAGCCACAAGCTCCCAGAAGCTCTGAACTCCAGTTCCAGGCGAGTTTCTGAGGTCCCACAGACACCCAGAGAAGGGGGACTGACTGGCACCAGGAGGAAATCCAAAACGGGTTTCTCTCAGCGTTGCTTGCAGCAATTACCGTGGGTCACAGAGACCTGGCGTCTCTCAGCGCAGGGCTGAGAAGCGCCATAGCTATTTGCTCCGCCCCACCCGGCGAACTCCCCGAGGCCCCGCCCCTCCCAAGTGCGTCAGAGGCTTCTGCAGCAACACCTCCTTAAAGATACAGGAGCCAGCCCCACCCAGTGGCCAGAGAGGGACTAACCTAAACAAAACAGATCCACAAGG
>PVJC01034671.1:5956-18786 GCA_004026665.1 Murina feae | reverse complement strand
TCCTTGAGGGTCTCATTAAATTTATCGGCAGTCTCTAGCATTTTCTTGAAAAACCTAATAACCGTGGTTTTGAACTCTATATCCTGTCATTTTCTTTCCTCCATCTCTATCATTTGTGACCTGTTTCGTCTCCTCATTTTGGCTGCTTCCCTTTCTGATTTAGGCGATCACTGCGAGGGATTAACCTCTAAGCCACTTGATTACGAGAGTCAGCTGTGTATACAGTGGGAGAACTTCTGTGCTGGAGACACCCTTATGGGGCAAGAGTTGTTTCAGTGGAGCTTTTATGCTCACTGCATCTGCCCTGAGTGTGTTCCTTGTGGATCTGTTTTGTTTATGTTAGTCCCTCTCTGGCCACTGGGTGAGGCTGGCTCCTGTATCTTTAAGGAGGTGTTGCTGCAGAAGCCTCTGTCGCACTTGGGAGGGGCGGGGCCTCGGGGAGTTCACCGGGCGGGGCGGAGCAAATAGCTATGGCGCTTTTCAGCCCTGCGCTGAGAGACACCAGGTCTCTGTGTCCCATGGTAATTGCTGCAAGCAACGCTGAGAGAAACCCGCTTTGGATTTCCTCCCGGTGCCAGTCAGTCCCCCTTCTCTGGGTGTCTGTGAGACCTCAGAAACTCGCCTGGAACTGGAGTTCAGAGCCGCTCAGGACTTGTGGTTCTCTCCATTTTGGAAAAGAACCGCGTCCTCCGGCGCCAGCCCTCTCCCCGAGCCTTGTGCGCGCGCCTCCGTACCTCTGTACTTTACTTCCGCTGCTCCTCAGAGTCTCAGACTCTTCTCTAGTTGTAGAATTTTCACTCAGCCAGCCGTCCTGTGGGTGCGAGTGGTGTCCGTGTGTTCTTTCGTGGTTTTTCTGAAATAGTTGTTCACAGCTGCATATACGGTGTCTACCCTATGCCGCCATCTTGTTTCCCACTCTGTATCTTTTAAATTTTTTTAACATGGCTACTCAAAATTGTAAAATTTTATTTGCAGCTCACCTTATCTTGCTATTAGACAGTTACCAATCCTTGAATTAAACTTCAAGATCTCTCCAATGCCCACGTGATCAATTAAATATTTCAATTTTTATAAATCTTTTACTATAAAGAGCAAGTTGATTTTGAAGTTTTGATAGTAAGGTTAGGAACTTAGTCATAGATTAAATGCTTTTGATGAGCTCTATCTGGTTTTGCTTAGTAGATAGAGCTTCTGCCTGCAGACTGAAGGGTCCTGGGTTTAATTCTAGTAAATGGCACATGCCCAGGTTGAAGGCTTAATCCCCAGCAGGGGGCATGCAAGAGGCAGCCAATCAATGATCTTTCCTCATCATTGATGTTTCTCTCTCTCCCTCCTCCTTCCTCTCTGAAATTAATAAAAATATTTTTTAAAAACTTCATAAATGCCTTTGATGAGGGAAAATCCAGTTGTCAGCATTTCATTTTTGCATTTTCACCACCATCGGTGTATTCTGAATGCCCTGTCCTCTGTTACCAGTAAGTGTGAAGGTTCCAGAGCTGTCTCTCTGACTCAGTTCTGATAGAATCCCGAAACCCAGCCGCAAGCTGACCTCTGTTCCTCCTGGGTTGCACAGTGAATTTGTTTTCTCTTCATGTGTGACAGCGCATTCACTTCTTAAACTCCTTATTCCTCTTAGAATCCACACAGGGATGCCCCTGGACTACACAGGAAATTCATTTGATCTCTGTAAGTCATCAGTAGACCTTGGGTTTTTAACATTAAGATTGTGTAGACACATACACAAATTCAGAAATGGAATATAGTTGGTATGGTCTCTATCAAAAAAATTCAGTGCTCTAACTGTCTTTGGGATATAGAAAAAAGGCTGAAGCATTTCTTCATACACTGTATTTCATCTTTCTTGCTACCATCTGTCTATCTCTTGCTGGGGGAGGCACAGGGATGAATGAAACTCCTGTTAAGCACTTACGCAGGTGGAGGCAGAGAGATAAACGAGAGTGAAGCCAGTTTTCATGATAAAACCACATCATTTTCATTCTCCAGCCTCTTCTTGCCCATCTTCAGCACCTCTAACCTGTCTCCAACCCTAATACTCCCCCACAACGGCTGTCTTTCCCTAAGGACACTATGACCTCCATGTTGCTAAACCCAATAGGTATTTTCTGTCACGTCACAGGAATGCCCTTAATGTCCACATCTCTTAATCTAACATCACCACAGCTGTGCTGTCTCCCTTCCTTCATCTCTCAATCCACACTCTCCAGTAGTTTCCTCCTACAGACCCTGTAGTCTTCCAATGTCTCCTTGTGAGGTCACCCATGACGCACACAATGCTGCATCAATGGGTATTACCTGTCACCACTATGCCATCCTTCCATCTTGAGCAACTCCCGATCTTGGCTTTCCAGTGGTCTGCTCCTAGATCTTTGGATGCTCCCTCTCTATCTCTTTGTAGGCTCAACAACTTCCTGTGTTGGTTTCCCAAGACTTGGCCATGAGTCCCATTCTCTTCTCTTATTCTATATCTCCCTCAGCATGTTGCAGCCATAACCAGAGAGAGACTTTCAGCAACTGATAATTCTGATAATTTTCAAATATATATATATCTTAACCCATAATGTTTTCCTGAGCTTTAATGAAACAAAGAGAATATAGTAACCCAGTGTATCCACTATTATGGTCTATTATGGTCTGAGAAGAACCTATTCAAGTTTACCTTCATTTTGATTCTCCCTATGCTTTGATATCTTTCTTGCTTCTCCTAATGACTATATAATCCACTTGGCAGTTCCAACAAAAAAGTTTTAAAAATTAAATGTTCCTGATAAAGATTTTAGTAAAATTCCTGAGGTTTTAATGTGGTATACAAAATGATTCTTTTCTTTGTAAACCGTTGTTTTAAGAATCTCAGTTGGCTTTATTGAACAACAACAAAAAATCGCATGACATATAATATGTACATTACCCAGCTATAAATCTGGAAGAAATTTAAAAAACAAAGAGAAGTCTTTGATTTTTAAGGCATATTTAATCATGCTTTAAAGCAAAATGAAAGACCACAAATCTATTCAGACATTCCAAAAGTGAAGAAAGAATTTTTATCAAAATCTTGTAACCTTACTCACACTGAGAGAAATTGTCCCTAAGCCATACTGACAACACTGTATGAGAAGTGAATCTGAAAACACTGTGCATTTTTTAAATTATACTTTGGAAGCAAATATATTCAATGAGATTCCAGAATTAGTCCTCCAGTTTTGCAATAGGCACTGATTCACCCAAATCTCCTCCCCTGTTTCCTTTTGGCAAAGGTCCCCTTCTCCGCCCCCCCCCACCCACCCCCACACACATACACACTCACACACACATGCACGCACACAAATCTTCAGTTAGAACCAATGACTGTGATACATCAAAACATTCACAGTAATCCAATAGACTTTCATTTCTGTTTCCTGCCTCCGTCTCTTCATCCCAGATGGAGGGAAAACATCTCACTTACCACCTGGAACATCTCCTAGATGAGCTGACATGCAGAGAACTTCCTGATCTAAGGTGGTAGGTTGGCTCTTTGTGCTTATAAATTCAGGCTGCTCAACAGTCTTTCACAGAATGCCAAGAGAGCTGTGTGTTGCTGATCCCCACAAATGCCAAAATGGAAACGGCTGACATTTATCGTGCAGTGATCATATAACAAATGATTTACCAAGAAAGAGACAGTCTTCCAGTGAGATGGCAGTTAATTGCACATCCAGGCAGAAGAGGTAGAGAGAGTCCATGAAACAAATTAGCTTCAAAATACACAATTTTAGTTCATAATAATTTTTTAAAAACAAATTTTAATTATTTTTGAGATATAATTTACATACATAAATTTATTCTTTTGAATATACGAAAATTCAGTGGGTTTTATTTAGTATATTAACCAATTTCTACAATCATCACTATTATCTATTTCCAGAAAAAAACAAACACCACATCCACTAGCATTCAATCTCATTACTCCAACCCGCCAGCCCTAGGCAATTATTAATATTTCTGTCCATAGATTTGACTATTCTTGACATTTCATATAAATAGCATTATGCAACGTGTAGCCTTTTGTGTCTGGGTGTCTGGTTTCTTTCACTTAACAATGTTTTTAAGATTTCTAGATGAGTGTTTCTGATTCTTTGTTGAATTTCTCTACTGACAGGCACCACATATCAAGTGTCTCTCTACAATGAAGTGTTTTACATGCAAAATCTCACTTTATCCTCACAATAATAAAATGAGGAATATAAAATTATATCTATTATGGATGAGGACTTGGGGCTTATAGAGAAGTCAAGTAACTTGTTTAAGGTCACATAGCTAATGGGTGATAGAGAAGGATTTCAATTTAGATCCACTGGCCTCCAAAGCAGTGACCTAAGCCTCGAGGCTCCACTGTCAGAATTCTTAGAGCTGAGTACTGACATCCCGTTTGGGCCTCTCATTGGGGCGCTAATAAATCAGATTATTCACGAACAGAAGCTGGTCTTCTTGATAAATCCTGGAGAAACGTAAAAGAAGAGTTGTCTTGCCCATCACTAGGCCTACATAGAAGATTAGACCCTAAGAATCTGCAGATGAGATCCAACTTATTTCTGCGGACTCTTCAAAGAATGACAAAATTCCAAGCAGAAATGGCACAGCTGTCAATTTCATGTTTCTCCCAGAAGAAATGATACAACTTAAAAGTGAAATTCACACTTTTAAAAAGTTGTATCCATCTTTAACCTCATTTCAACTGTTTGTTTCACCTCCTAACCTGAAATTTCAAGAAGCCAAATGATCCAGTTATCAGCCTCATGTCTCCCTGTTTCTACCTTCCCAACCCTGGAGGTCTTGAGGTCCGTAAATGGTGACTCAGTGCACAACTGGGCTGCGTGGGCTGACAAGGAGCAAAATAGAGGGTCTGAGTAATTCTTCCTTCAAACACTGGATCCTGGAAGCATTTCGGATGCAGGTGCAGCAGAAGTGGTCTTTAAAGAATGATAAATTATTAGGCACGTGGTTAAAATGAAGCCAACCAAACTCAACTGCTCAGATCTTCATCCCGGTTCAATTTCAGGCTTGAATGGAATCCTTTAAAGGGCAGAAGAGAGCACTCTTCTCCCCTCACGCCAAGGGAGGGCCGTCTGTCTGCCTGGCTCTGGCCGCCTCTCCACTGTTTCTGTCTTCTCAGCCATGACCCTCGGGAAAGCAACTCTGGTTGTAGAGTCAGACCCAAATGGTGTCTGAAACCTCGCTCTGTGGATTCCTGGGTGCGAGGGAAATCACTTAACTGCTCTATAAGCCCGTGACTCCTCACTTGTTCAATGAGAACATTAAAACCAATTTCTTAGGGCTGCTAGGAGCGTTAAATGAAATAAAATATGTAAAGCACCCAGCAGGGTGTTTGGCATGTACTCTGTCTCAGTCAACATTAGCTATTGTTCTTATAAATTTCTCTTGGATATTTGGAAGCTCATCCCAGTGAGATGTCAGTACTGTCTCTATTTCAGCTGGCAAAACGCACATGCCTTAGAGTGGCAGGGAGCTGGCAGGAGCAGTGCATTTGAAGGGGAAAAGCTTCGAGAAGTTTGAGTATGGCAGCATTTTTTTTTTTTTTTTTTTTGTCTTTGACTTATCACATCTCCTCCTTTTGGAAAAGGAAGGGATTAGTGTTTGAGCACAAATAAGGAGCTCAAATGATAGAAGATGCTGAGGTGAGGAGGGAAGCCGAGGCCAACACTGCTCATGAGACCCAAGGTTTGGAGGGCAGGAGTGGGGAAAGGGGACTCAAACCACATGAGAGTGGAGAGGACAGCTCTGGCCATTGTTAACCATACAAGTCCAGGGAGCAAGTCAGAACAGGCACCCCTTCTCCCAAACAACACACGTCCTCACCAGGAACCATGATTTGGTGAGAGGAATACAAGCTGAATTTCAGTCCCCCACCCTCCCCACTCATGTCCTTAAATGGGACCTTGAGCCAGATCGAGTCTTCCCAGCCTCCAGGGGCCCTGGGCTGAAGTGGTGCTTCTGAGTCTGGCTAGAGACAGAGAGAGTGGAGAACCAGGAATATGGGAGCAGGTAGGCTGGTCTCTGTGTAGGGCAGGCAGGAAGGAAGGAGGGAGCATCTTAGCAACATGTTTCTCCATATTTTTCTGTATTTATGAACCATAATAGCTGGCTGGGTTCTTCAGAAACTGAAGCTGAAACAGAGCCTGTGATATTAAATGTTTATTAGGGATCAGCTCCTGTGAAGGAAAAGGGGAGGAAGCAGAATTGAACGGAGGGAGGAGCAACTCGAGTTCCACAAGCCTCAGCCAACTTGGGGGCAGGGGGTGGGGATAAAGGGGTGAGGGCTTGGAGCAGGTCAGAAAAGGTGGGGGCCTCTATACCCACACCAAACTCAGGCTGACCGGGGAAGGGCGCAGCCATGGGCAGCTCCCTGAAGCTGAGGGGACCCTGAAGGAGCTGCCAGCTGAAGGCTGTCTGCTGACCACACTTCCCGCAGCTGGACAGCCAGGCCTCTTTACAGGGCAATCTGGGTAGTGCCTGGTGGAGTCTACTGCAACTACTCCCAGGCAATTAGCATGGAATTAGCAAACACTGAACCAGTGCTCCTCAGGGAAATACAGGGCATACAGGGCAAGGTTCCTGTGAGCCTTCGGACATAACGTCTTCATTAGCCATTTAATACATAATCTTATTTTAGGTTTCTCTTCTTTTTTAAAATATATATATTTATTGATTTCAGGGAGAGAGGGAGAGAGGGAAAGAGAGAGAGAGAGAGAAAGAGAGAGAGAGAGAGAGAGAGAGAGAGAGAGAGAGAGAGAGAGAGAGAGAGAAACATCAGTGATGAAAGAGAATCATCAGTCAGCTGCCTCCTGCATGCCCTCCACTGGGGGTTGAGCCCACAACCCAAGCATGTTCCCTTGACTAGAATTGAACTCGGGACCCTTCAGTCTGCAGGCTGACGTTCTATCCACTGAGCCAAACAAACTAGGGCTAGGTTTGTTAGTTTTTAAAGACAAAGGAAATGGCAA
The DNA here is from genome assembly GCA_004026665.1 of Murina feae. Classification (NCBI taxonomy): domain Eukaryota; kingdom Metazoa; phylum Chordata; class Mammalia; order Chiroptera; family Vespertilionidae; genus Murina; species Murina feae. The sequence continues at coordinate 11,767 of PVJC01034671.1, read as the reverse complement.
AGTTTAAAATATATATATTGTTGAGTCGTGAGCATTGAACTCACAGCCAACAGTCCCACAATTCATGCCCGAAGGAAGCTTATGTAACACACCTGTTTTGTGTTTTCTCCGCCAGGCTCATCAGCCTTCCCGTGGACTGAGCTTCAGAACTCCGACTGGGGGGCGTCTCAGACAGCAAAAGCACAAAAGTGAGAAAAGAAGGTGGCACTTAATGGACCACAAAAAGGACTCTTGTTTATAGAATGGGAGCAAAACCAGAAGGCAGGAAGTCACCTTGTTCAACCTCCACTGGGAAAGTTCATGTCGGGCAACCCACATGTTTTGCCACTCCGCCTCTCTGCAAATAACCGCAAACACACTGTGAGTATTGACATTGGGGTTACAAGTAAATTTTAGCAAGTAGGTGAAGTCACAAATTCAGAATCCATGATTTTTTAATTGTCATCCTTCTTATAATTTAAATACTCTACTCTTGTTTGGTTATATTGATGAAATAAGGGTTTAAATCTGTAGGATATATTTTTTTCTAACAGACATTAAACACATTACTGCTAAAATTAAATTGTTGGTCTTTTTATCACCTCATATCATCTCTTGTATTCCAGTGGTGCACAGACCTCAGGGGTCAGTGATCTCTGAGGCTGAATTTTGTGGCTGTCACGAGTTTGAAATGTGGGTGACTTACTTGGTTCGACCCAATCTCAGAAAATGCTTTTTACCTTGGGTTTCTGTAGGAATCATTTATTTGCTCTGGGATCATTAGACTAAGAGGGACTACTCTTCCATATTCCACTCAGCCTAAGTTTTGTTTATCCTTCACTTGTTAATGAAACAACAGCTTGTGTTTAACGCGGATTGATTCAAATATGAGAATTGAACAACTTTCCAAATCCACCAACCTCTTCCTGTGTGGTTAAGCGGTCCCGTATTTGATGAAAATAGAGAAAGGAAATGAGGAAGGATTGGGACAGTACCCTGAAAGCTATTTATTTGCTTTAAAAATCTTAATACAAGATTTCTCCAATTTGTTATTTATAACCATGAAAGCAAAAATAATTTTTATGAAAGAGCTGGTTTTCAGGGAAAGCACCACTTAACCTCCGAGTACACTGTAAATACGTTGTAAGTGCTACCTGGAAATTGTAACTTACAATGTCCAAGGTTGATAACATTACAAAGCTTCTCTAACGGTGCAATAATCCCAGGGCTGCAAACTGTTGCCTTCAGTGAAGTGTCTGTTAAAAACACACAAGCTTTTTAATTGGCCTCCAGCCTCTCTGCCATGTTGTAATGGAAGTAGGCTTACCCATAATGTGTAAGCATCAGCTGAGTTTTTTTCCTAAACAAAGCTAAATATTTGTTACTTGAAAGTGAAGATGATTTAAACCAAACCAAAGACAGTATGTATATATTTTTTGGTAACTCTTAGCCTATGCTTCATAGTCAAGAACCTGCATTCTATTTTCTTCTCATTTGTTATATCTTCTGATGGGTATTAATGTCCATGTCTAGATTTCTTCGGTAACCTCCCCTCCCCCCCCAAGTAGTTATTTAGGAGAGAAAAAGAAGAGTTGCTACATATATAACATAACTAGCCCCGCTCACCAGAAGGGACACTGACCCTCAGGCTTCACAGTGACCAGGTGACCTCTTGCAGCGGTTGGAGCCTCCTGAACCATCACCTCTGGCTTTGAATAGACTCATCAAGTCTAATGCTCAGTGTAAGACTTCTCATCGTCCATGTGTGTGATGCTGTAAAAAAGCTGGGGAGCACCACTGAAGACCAAGTTTCATCATGGCTTCGGGAACCTTGAAGGGTCTCTTAATGCCTTTATCCTCAGGTGTGTTTGCTCGACTTTCTGGGTACCTGGTCACCAGTCCCCACAACAACTGGCTCATCTCTGGACATCAGACCAGCCAAGCTTGCTTCATTCCTGTGTCAGAGGCTGACTAGACGTTCACCCAATCCACTTCCTCTCCTGAGCTTAGGCACCAACTACTTTTCCCAAACCCCTTTCATCCAGGTGGGGATGTGAGACCAGTTCTTGCTGATGGAAGGTAAGTGGAAGTGATGTGTTACTCCTCGATCAAAGCCACTGAGAGTTCTGTGTCTGCTCCACACTCTCCTCCTAACTCATCACTCCAGAGTGTCCTTGGGCACTGCCTGTGTTGAAGGTGGCAGCTGAGTCCCTAAGTGAATGCTTTTTATCCAGCCATCTAACAAGCTGAAATGGATTTTGATGTGAGTGGGAAATAAATTTGTAATTGTGTAAAGCACTAAGACTTCAGGATTTATCTGTTATAACAGCTAGCACTATTTACAGTAATTAGTATAATTTCTTTGTTGTAAACATTCAAGTTGTTAGGGTGTTGAATTGTGTCCCCCCAAAATTCAGGTGTTGAAGTCACAATCCCTAATACCTTAGAATGTGAACTTATTTGGACACTAGAGACCTGGTGCATGAAAATTCGTGCACTTGAGACCCCTCAGGGGATGTCCACCTACCAGCTTAGGCTCACTCCCCAGGAGATTGGGCCTAAGCTGGCAGTCAGACATCCCTCTGGCAGCCTGGGAGCCCTCAGGGGATGTTCAACAGATGGCTTAAGCTGCAGTCAGATAACCTTAGCACTGCCATGGAGGTAGGAGAGGCTCCCGCCACCACCTTTGCACTTACAGCCCTCACCTGGCTTGTGGCTGAGCGGAGCTCCCCCTGTGGGAGCCCACTGACCACCAGAGGGCAGGTCTGGCATTGAGTGTCTGCCCCCTGGTCATCAGTGTGTGTCATAGCAACTGGTCATTCTGGTCATTCAGCCATTAAGGTCAATTTGCATAGTACCCTTTTATTATATAGGATAAGATCTTTAAAGAGTTGATTAATGAGGTTGTTAAAGGTAGGCCCTAAACCAATATGACTGGTCTTATAAAAAGAAAAATGTACCAGAGGGATAACCATGTGGAAAGGAAGCAAGAGGGTGCTCATCTGCAAGCCCAGGAGAGAGGCCTCAGAGAAACCCATACTCCAGCACCTGGATCTTGGAATCCAGCCTCGAGGACTAGAAATTTTGTTTTGCTTTTTAAACCACCCATTTGGTTATGGTGGTCCTAACAAATGAATAGACATGGCAAAGTCTTCTCATGTACCACCTTGTTTCCTTCTTATTTCTCAAGAGAATTACTTGTACTTTTCACCTGCCAGTAACGGAGTTCTCATTTTTGCCAGCTTTTCTATCTCTGCCATAGGTATCAATTTTCATAATTTCTGTTCTCACGTGCATCCAAATACACACATATCACTTTTGCTTGATAGTTTCCATATTGCATAGTTGTCTTGGTCACAGGTTTATGCGATAAAGGTCTTTACCAAGAGCCCCCACAGGGAGCTTGGTTGATTAGGTGAACACAAGCTCCAAACCCTTTTGTAAGATCCTCCTCTGACTGCGTCTCCTTCACAGCCACAGCCTTGCAGCATGTTGCTAATCAACCCCCTATGTTATAGTTTCTCTGACCCAGGATCTGTCTCTGGAGACTGTGAGCGTGAGCAACCCTGCCCGGTGTGTGAGTGCAAGGTCAGCACAATTGCCCACCTCGCTCCCCGTGCTGGAGCCAGGACCTGCCTGAGGAATCTGTGAGCCCGTCTAATTGTGGCAACTGTCACACGGAGCCAAAACCGAGTCCTGCTGATGGAAGCAAGACACACAGTCCTGGGCAGCCCACAAAACCCAAGGTACCACCTTGCAAAAGCTTTGCTCTGGCTCCGAGCTTTTGACTAGGCAACCACCCCACTGATAGATAAATGGAGCTTCCAAAGCACACACAGGGCCACCTGCTTGGCTGATTGAAAGTGTTTTATCAGTCAGCTTGGGAAACTCGTTTAATGCAGCTCCCTCTACTGGGCGAGTTGCCATTCTGAAGCTTTTGGTGTTCACAAAACTCAAGGAGGAGAAAACCATCCCAGCTACCAATCGAAGAATCAACTGATATATCCAATCAGGAATCAGCACTGTCTGATGTGAGACTACTAAGGGGTGTACAAGTGGGACCCTCTGGTTTTCCCCTTCAATCCTTTCTGGGTGGTTTGCCACTCTTTGCAGCTTAGTAATTTGTCATCTGAGAAAAAAAGGGGCAGTAATCCTGGCCAGCCCTCCAGGGGGAACAGGATAATGTGATTATAGTGTTTTCTTTTCAGGGACAAATATGATCCCAAGTTCAGCACCACAGGAAGTCAAGAAGCACGAGAAACAACGGGGCAGAGTGTTCCAGAAAGACAAGCCAAAACCCATTTACAGAAAGGGCCCTTCCAAAATAAAGACAGACGGAAAGGAAAGCAGGCAGCTATCCGAAGTCTTATCTGGGACATCAGTGGGAACGCCAGGCTTGGACTGAAGGCCTCGGCAACCTTTGTTGAACTCCTACAGACTCTTAAAAAAGGACAATATCCAGATTTGCTGCTTCTATCCTGTGTTCTCTTTTTCCTCCCGTTGCAGAGCTGGAGCAACAGGGGATGAGGCAGCGAAAGTGTCTGAAAATGTGCCTCTTCTCTCTGCAGATCTCAGGATCATCCTGGTCTCAGTTCTGCACACGAGGAGTATTACTCTCAGCTGAGCCACAGTGGTGAGTCCACCCCAATGGCACACTCAGACATGCCCTCCAGGCTTAACGTAAGGGAGTCTATGCCGGGGTTTGAGGAGGTGCAACAATTAACACTTTCTTCCCTGTCACAAGAGCCAGGCAAATGGAGATCAAAATGACAATGCAGGCTTGTTTCATGAATTGTGCTTTGCTTTATTGTGTTTCTTAGCTATTGCATTGTCTGCAAATCAAAGGCTTATGGCAATCCTGAGTCAAATAAGTCTACAGGCTCAGATGATGGTTAGCATTGTTTAGCAATAAAATATCATCAATTGAGATATGTTCCTTGTTTTTTATAGACATAATGCTATACTATAGTCTTAACAGACTATCTAATACAATAAAAGAGAAACATGCAAATTGACTGTTACCACCAGCCAATCAGAGCGGCTATATGCAAATTAACCCGGCCAACAGCCATGGAGCTAGAGCAAACCAAAGGCCTCAGTTGCAACTGCCTGCCTAGGCTGGCTGAGCCTCTGCTCATGGCCACGCCCATGAGCCAATCAGAGCGGCCGTATGCAAATTAACCCAGCCAAGATGGAGGCTGGCAGGGTGGCTCTGCACTGGGAGCCTCCACGGCCGGCTGGCATAGCTGTGCCAGGTGTGTCAGCTCAGTGGGAGGGGGGTCTGGCTTGGGGCCTCCTTGGGGCATCCAGGAGCAGCTATCCTGGGTCTGCTGCCTGGCTTTGCCCCCCGGGGGCCTCTGGGGGACATCCAGGAACGCCTGTCCTGGGTCCACTGCCTGGCTCTGCCCTGGGGGCCTCCGCAGGGTGTCCAGGAACACCCGTCCAGGGTCCGCTACCTTCATCTGCCCCCCAGGGACCTCCACAGGGCGTGCAGGAGCGTCTGCTGCACAGTGCAGAGAATCCGAAGCCAGTTCACTGCCCAGCTCCACCACGGGTGTGTTTGCTCAGCAGCAGGGCCCCACTGAGGGATTCTGCACCAGCGTCCGCCCCTGGTTTGCCACCCAACTCTCGCCAGGTGTGTCCCCTCAGCAGTGTGGGCCCACCAGGCGTGTGCAATCATGGGCCATCCGGTGGGAAACATCCAGGCCTGCACTCACCAGCCTTCCCACCCCCCAGTGCACAAATCCTGAAGGGGCTGTGGGCAGCCTGAAAATGGCCCTCAGCCCCTCACCCAGGCTGGCCAGGCATGCCAGCAGGTGGACATCCCCCCCC